>PVLC010026568.1:0-22596 GCA_004027655.1 Graphiurus murinus | reverse complement strand
TTTTTTTTTTTTTTTTTGCGGTACTGGGGATTGAACTCAGGGGCATTCTACCTCCGAGCTACGCCCCCAGCCCTATTTTTTATTCTTTATTTTGAAACCGAGTCTCACTAAGTTGCGGAGTGCCTCACTAGGTAGCTGAGGCTGGCCGCGAACCCGGATCCTCTGGTCTCAGCCTCCCGAATGCTGGGATTACAAGCGTACGCCACCACGCCCGGCTCCCAAAGTTCATTTTGAAACTTAATCTCCAAAGCCATATGTTGATGGATTTGGAGATGGAACCTGTGGGAGGTGATTAAGATTAGATGAGGTCGAGAGGCTGGGGCTTTATAAAACAGAGGAAAAGGAGTGAGCATGGTGGCACATGCCTGTAATTTCAAATACTCTGGCAGCTAAGACAGAAGGATCACAGACTCAAGGCCAGCCTCAGCAACTTAGCAAGACTCTCAGGGCCTGTTTCAAATAAAAATAAAAGAGCTTGGAGATAGAATGTCCCTGGGTCCTATTGCCAGTACAGAAGAAGAAGAAGAAGAAGAAGAAGAAGAAGAAGAAGAAGAAGAAGAAGAAGAAGAAGAAGAAGAAGAAGAAGAGGAGGAGAAAGAAAAGCAACCCAAACTAGCAGACTTGCTGTCTCACCGTGTGACACTCTATGCCACTTCCAGGTTCTGCGGAGAGTCACCCCCATCAGCAAGAAGAATTTCACTAGATACGGCCTTTCTACCTGGAACCCCCAGGCTCCAGGTTTACTCATGAGCTGAATAAACCTTTATTCTCAATAAATTATCCAGCTGTGGTATTCAGTTACAGCAACAAAAGAAAGAATAACACAAATGTTCTTTGAGAGTGGGTATGAAGCTACTGGTGGCTTCCAACAATCATAATAGTGTTTTTATTTTGCTGACAAGGGTCACTTGGAGTTGAGAAGCACTTTGATGAAGAAAGTGGATTTTTAAGCACATATGAAGTATTGTACATGTAACATTTCTGAATGTCTGCCCATATGCTCCATTCATATCTGTGCATATTAAATATTTTAATCCTCAAGACACTCTCTTGACAGATAAGGAAACTGAGGAACAAATATGTTCAATACAATAGTAAATGGACATCAGGAGACCAGGTGGACCCACAAGGGCTGAGTGAGATCAATGTCACAAGAGAAGAAATTGGAAAGAATGAATATTTCCTCCTCTGGGATTCGCATATGTGCCTTATCTACCTGGAGAACTTGACATGTCCTTTATGAGCCAACTCTGGCCAAGCACAGTGGCACATGCCTATAATACCAATACTTGAGAGGCTGAGACAAGAGGATGGCAGGGTCAAGCTATCCTCGGCAACTTAGTGAGACCCTCATGAACTTAGCTACCCAGTTTCAAAATAAAAAAAGGGCTAGGAGTGTAGCTCTGAGGTAGAATGCCCTGGGTTCCATCCCTAGTACCACAAAAAATAATAAAAAAATAAAATAAAATACTAAATCCAACTCCAGAGTTGTATTCTTTTGGTGAAGTCTTCTCTAACTTCTTAGCCCCACCCCCCAGAAGAGCTGACCACGCCCTTTGTTGATCTTTCCTGCCCAGAAAAGAACACTGGCCCAGCCCCAATCTCAAGCTTCTGGAAACTAGTGAATGTTGTTAATGAGGTCCCAGTGTGGGGCAAAGGGAAGGCGCTGGGGCACAGATGGCAGCAGTGCCTGCTCCTGGGCACCATTCCTGTTCTGCCATTAACTCTCCATGGGACCTTGGGTGGACCCCTTTCCCTCAACGGTCCTCCTCTCCCTCAACAAAATGCTGGGCTAGGAGTTCGCTGTCTCCATGTTTCTAAGGTTCCTGACTCTTCAGGCTGGGCACATGCCTCATCTATATGCCCAAAACATCACCTACCCCATAATTTGGAATTCTGGTGAATTTTAGCAGAAGTAGCAAAATACTACAGAGAAATGATCTCCCTTTCCTATTTCTTTTTTCCCCACCCTCCATTTACTCCCCCCTCCACCTTCTCAAATATTGAGTCCCAGGGGTGAATAAGCAATGTCATCTCCAAGTTCCCAGAAATGTAGATTCCATGGGATGAGACAAAGAAGGGATGAACCGTCTTTTCCCTTTCGTCACAGGAAGCTGCAGCACATTTCAAAAGTAAGATGGGCTTCTGATTATTAAAAATAAACCCTGGCACACAGCCTGCCTTTCACATTAATCTTGCCAACAGATGCAGACTTGCAAACACACTCTCTGGCTCCGTGCTGAGTCCCAGCTTCTCTGCCCAGTTTTCATGCTGAGATTCTCTAAGGACAACCATTTCTGTTTGGAGAACCATGAAATCAGCTATTTGCTCTCCCAAGGAAGGGGATGCTACCCCGGGGCTTAAGGGAGAAATGGGTCCCTAGAATCAGGACTGAAGAACATACTGAGGCTAAAACGAAACTTAAGATATGTAAATATGTATTAGGGCTTCTTTAATATTAAGTGACAGAAACACCCACTGATATTGGCTAATGCAGAGAAGGGAGTTTTGCTGTTCTGTTTTGTTTTGCTCAGGCACCTGAGAAGTCCAGAATGTGAAAGATGCCTACGAGCCTCAGGAATGGCTGGACACAGGTACATAAGCAAGCTCATCAAGAATTTGTCTCTCTCCTTCTGGAGCTCGATTTCTTCGATGTGCCTTTTTACTCTCAGGAAAGCACACCCCACTCTGTAATTCCATCCCAACAGTTAAATAACCCCAATGAAAAGAGATTCTGTTTCCCACTGGTTCCCACACAAATCTCAGAAATAACCTTTGCTGTCCAACTTGAGTCACGTGTCCATCCCTCAACCAACTTGTTATAGTGTTGGAGTAGAATACATCAAATAGCTAGTGCAGGGCATGTAGAGCTGGGGTTCACATCCCCCCTAAATACACCCTCATGTACCGAGAGTGTGAAGAGGTAGTGCCCCAAAGAAAAGTCAACTTTAAAACCTGGACAGAATGTGGTGCATTCTGAAGAACCTGTAAATAATAACAGGTGGGTGGAGAACTGAGACCAGAATTTAAGTGAGCAGTTATGAATTAAATGTTTCCACCCCTGTCATCCTTAGACCTGAACACAACAGAGCCTGGAATACTAAAGGGGGCATTATCATGAACACAGGGGCTTAGGCAAAGCTTCATTATTCTGGCTCAAGAAGTAGGAAAGGAAACTACTACTCTTAGATGCCGACAAACTGAACAATATCATCAACAAATTAGCTCTTCTTAATATCTATAGAATATCCTCCTCCAACAAAAACCAAGTGCACATTCAAGTGTGCATTAAACATGCCACTATATAGACCATGACTCTGAGTCACAAACTTTTTTTTTTTTTTTTTTTTGCAGTACTGGGGATGGAACCCAGGGGCATTCTACCTCTGAGCTACACCTCCAGCCCTATTTTTTATTCCTTATTTTGAAACAGGATCTCACTAAGTTGTGGAAGGCCTCACTAAGCAGCTGAGGCTGGCCACGAACCCAGATCCTCCAGTCTCAGCCTCCCAAATGCTTGGATTATAAGCATGTGCCACCACACCTGGCTTGAGTCACAAACTTTAACCAGTTTAAAATAATTGAAGCCATACAAAGTATGCTCTCAAACTATAATAGAATTAAACTGTAAATCAAGAGAAGAAAGAAAAGAGGAAAAAAATCTCCAAACACTAGCATATTAAACAACACAATTCTAAATGTTATGAATCAAAATAGAAGTCTCAAGAGAAATTAGAAAATATCTTAACTGAATTAAAATGAAAATACAACATACCAAAAATCTGTGTAATACATCTAAAGCAGTGCTTAGAGAGAAATTTAGAGCATTTGAGGCTAACATTAGTAGAGAATAAAGGCATTAAATCAGTGTTCTCAGCTTCCACCACAAGACACTAGACAAAGAAGATGAAAACCAAACCAAAGCAACCAGGAGAAAGAAAACATTAGGGGTAATGCAGAATTGAGGTAATTGAAAACAGAAAAATAATTTTTAAATTAATCAAGCCAAACATTATTTTATAAATGATAGAAAAAACTGAAATATGTCTAGTAATACTGACCAAAAAAGGTGAGAAGATACAAATTATTATAGTCAGGAATGGAAAAGAGGATATTACTACAGATTTTGTGGCCCCTAAGAGTAAATAAGGAAATGCTTAAAATATAAATTCAAACACTTAGATGAAATTGAACAATTCCTATAAATCCACAACCAGCCAAAACTTGCCCAAAATACAATATATGACCTAAGTAGTGCTACAAATATTAAAGAAATTTAGTTTAGAAACCTCCACGTCCCAGCATTTGAGAGGCTGAGACTGGAGGATCCAGGTTCGAAGCCAGCCTCAGCTACTTAGTGAGGCATTCTGCAACTTAGTGAGACCCTGTTTCAAAATAAAGAATAAAAAATAGGGCTGGGGGTATAGTTCAGAAGTAGAATGCCCCAGAGTTCAATCCCCAATACTGAAAAAAAAAAAAAAAAAAAAAACTCCACAAAATTCCATGCCAGTAGGTTCACTGGAAATTTCTACAAATATTTAAAGAAGAAATATTACAAGTTCTACACCATTTCTTCCAGAAAAATTGAAATGGAAGGAATAATTTTGTGAAGCTTGTATTGCTCTGAAACTAGAAACATACAAATGAATTAACAAATAAAAACTATGGACTAATCTCCTTTGTGAACATAGAAGCAAATTTTTTCAACAACATATACATACCATAATCAAGTGACATTTGCAGCAGAAATACAAGGCTGATTTAATATTTTAAAAATCAATGTAATCCACTATACTAAAACTTTGGGGATTGAACCCTGGGGCATTCTACCTCCGAGCTATACCCCCAGCTCTATTTTTTATTCTTTATTTTGAAACAGGGTCTCACTAAGTTGCAGAGTGCCTCACTCTGGACTCGAACCTGGATCATCCAATCTCAGCCTCCCAAATGCTGGATTACAAGAGTGCTCCACTACGCCAGGCTCATCTATCTTTCTATACATTGTTGTTGACAGAATTCAATACCAATACATGATAAAAAAAAAAAAACTTTCAGTAAGTTTCAAATAGAAGGGAATTTCTTCAACCTGATAAAGGGCATCTATACAAAATCTACAGCCAACAATATACTTAATGGCAAAAGATGAATGCTTTCTCCATCAGATTGGAAACAAAGCATAGATACTTACTCTCATCATTCCTTTCAACATTGTGCAAGAAGTCCTAGCCAATTGTAATAAGACAAGAAAAAGAATCATCGACATATAGATTAGAAAAGAAGACATAAAACTGTTTCTACTTACAGATGACATGATCATCTATGTAGAAAGCATAGAAATCTATTAAGAGCTTCTAAAATTTTGCAAGTTTAGCAATATGGCATGATTCAAGGGCAATACACAAAAGCAATCATACTTCTATATATTAACAATATACATGTGGAAAATAAAATTTAAAAACAATCCCTTTCAAAATACCCTTCTAAAAATGAAATACATATAAAGGATATGTACACTGAAAACTAGCAAATGCTGATTAACAAAATCAAAGATGATAAGATTTTTAAAAATGGAGAGATAATTCATGTTCATGGATTGCAAAACTCAACATATTTAAGATGTCAGTTCTTCCCAAAATGGTTTATAGATATGGCATAACTCTAGTCAAAATCTCAGGAGAATATTTTGGAGATATTGGCAAATGGATTCAAATTCATATGGAAATGGAAAATAATTAAAATGGTCAAAATGATTTTGAAAAAGTACAAAGTTGGAGCATTCACACTGTACCTGATTTTAAGAGTTACTATGAAGCTTTAGTAATCTAGACAGTATGATGTTAGCAAAAGGAAAACATATGGCTAGTAGAAGGAAGTTTCTTGAAATTATCAAATTATTCTTTCTAATTGTGGTAGTGGTTACATGAATCTATACATGATTTAAATAGAGCTCTATTTCTTCCAAAAGTTATTATAGGGCCATTTTTAAGTAAAATTACTTTTAAACATTTTAATTTCCAAGGTGTTAAGTCAATTCAATTGGGAAAGAAAAATATTTTAAATAAATACTGCAGGAATGACTATTTATCCATACAGAAATAAATCTCAATCCCATCCTCACTTAATACACAAAAATAATCAAAGACGGATGATTGACCTAAGCTTCATGAAGCTTCTAGAATAAAGTACAGAATAAAATATTTACAATCTTAAAATAGGTAAAGGTTTCTTAGGACATAAAAAGCACTATGCATAAATGAAAACAATAGATTACCGAGATTTAAAATGTAAAATATCTGCTTACAAGAGAACACCATTAAGAAAATGGGTAAGAAAAACTCAGGTGGGGGAAATTTTTGCAGCACATATATCTAACAAATGACTTATATAGAATATGTGAAGAACTTCAAATCAACAATAAAACAACAAGCCAGGTTTTTTAAAATGTACAAATAACTTGAAAGATACTTCACACAGGAAGATATGCACATGGTTAATAGACCATGAAAGTGTTTTCAGCACCAATGCAAATTTTAACTACAGAGAAGTACCATTTCCTGCCCACTAGAATGGCTATCATAAAAAAAAAATTGACAATATCAAATGTGAATTCTGTGAATCAAATGGAACTCTTGTGCATTGCTTCTAAGAATGCAAAACGGTACAATCGCTTTGGATAATTGACAGTTTCTAACTGAAGTTAAACATATACCTATCATATTCGCCAGGATTCTGTTTCCATTACCAACAGAAATGTGCGCATATATGCACTTAAAATATATGCTAGAATCTTCAATGGAGCCTTAATCATAATATCTAAATACCAGAAAGAACTCGAATGTTTTTGACAGGAAAATAGAAAAACAATTAGTGGTCTATCCATACAATGGAACAATATTCAGAAATAAAGGAAAAAATCAACCTAGATGAATGTCAAAACATTATGGTGGGCAAAAGGAGTACATAAAAGTGCATACTGTGCTGCTTTCTTCGTGTAAAGTTCCAGAACAAGCACAAGTTCACTAAGCTAAGATGATAGAAGTCAGTGTGTGGGTTGCCTGGGGCCAGGTGTTAGGACTCCCTATCCAGTGCTCCTTATACAATGCCTTGGTTTCCAATCTGTGTTCCCCCTGTCTCTCAGGCATTGCAGGCATGCCAGGGCACACAGTAAATGCCAACATCCTTAATTTCCATTGCTTTTATCTCTTCTACAAGCTCTGCCTCAGATTTCAGTGAAAGATTTGAGAATCACCAATGTTATGGCTGCTAAATGCCTGGGGGCTGGGAAGTTTGGCCACACATAGGCCCAACTAAACTTCCTAGAATGCCCTCAGTGCTTTATATCTTGTCTTGGGTAATAGTTTCCCAGCTGATTACAATTGTCCAAACTCATGTAATTGAACACTTCAGGGTCTTCCATTTGAATTGTATATAAATTTTACCCCACTTTAATAAAAAGAAAATAAATCATTTATAAATATAGCACTTTACTTTCTACAAAACACTTTTAAACATGTACCTCTAGTTCCTTTGTTTAATCTTCTGAACCACCCTGGGCAGTAAGAAGATAGAGATTATTAATGAGAAAACTAGGAGAAGATCTGAACAGAGATTGACTCCCAAGAACACACTGCAAGCTATTACTAAAGTCCAGAGGCCAGGTGTTAGGACTCCCTATCCAGTCCTCCTTATACAATGCCTTGGTTTCCAATCTGTGTTCCCCCTGTCTCTCAGGCATTGCAGGCATGCCAGGGCACACAGTAAATGCCAACATCCTCAATTTCCATTGCTTTTATCTCTTCTACAAGCTCTGCCTCAGATTTCAGTGAAAGATTTGAGAATCACCAATGTTATGACTGCTAAAACAAATGTAAATATTCAGGGGCTCCTCTTCGTATTTGCTTCCTTGGTGTGACTTGCAATATACTAGAATCTGATTTTCACTCTTGGCCAAAACCAGTTACATCTGCCAGGCACCAGCGCCAGGTACCTGAATGTGTACAAGAGAAAGACAAGCCGAGAAAAAAGGCTTTAACCATGGTCTACCATGGTGTGATATCAGCCTAGTCACCCTGCCCCCCAAACCTCAGTTTCCCTATCTTTATTCCAAGCTACCTGGACCAGAGAAACTGTTACTAAAATATCCTAATAGGGTCTGTGGCTTAAGGTGAGCATTCATCTTCTGCAACTTCCCAAGTGAGCACTAAAAGCCCACATATCTGACCTAAGGAGTTTCATTCCAGAGAAAACTCTCAAGGGTCATTAGCTGACCCCTCTTCTGTAGGGACTTGTTGCCTCAGTGGAGTTAATGGATCCTGACCACCAATTGTTGAGAATATCTAATGAAGTGAAAGGTATGCACATGCATACTTTGAGTAGAATGAACGCCCCACCACCCTCAGGGGATCCTGTCTCTGGGGAAGGAGACCAGAGTCATCTCCCCCTGCCATCCAGAATCAACTTTTTTTTCCCCCGTGCCTGTGCAATGCTACTCTCACCACTAGATGGCGGTAACTGTCACTTGCCAATTCAGGAAACGCTGTGGGAAGAGCCAGGGGACCTGCCTGCTTTAAGAAAACTAGGCCAAAGCCTGCTGTTACATCACTTCTAATCGAAGCAGCCAGTTCAGTCTGGATTTTTCTTTATTGCAGGCGACAATGCAAAGAAACTTCCTGGCTCCTGCGCATTTCAGTACTAATTGTTCAGCCTGAAACCAGCCTTTAGCTCCCAGGGATTGGTCCCAGAGGCCCTGCCCGGTCCCTGGGTACAGGCCTCTTTCCAGCTCTCCCATGCCAGTGCCTCACCCTCGGCCACACTTCAAGTGCCTTCCTTACATGCTTCTAAATCTCAATTTTGTTCAGTGAGCTTTTATTAATGTCTACATGTATGCAAGGACCTGTCCAGGGATCATGCAGAGGTAAGTGGGACCCAGGCCCTGACATCAGGAAAAATAAAGGAACTACATACAGTTTGAGTTCAAACCTGCCTCTGCCCCTTACTTTCTCTCTGCATGATTTTGAACCAGTCATTCAAAGCTTTTCTTCTTCACTTTCCTTCATTTTTAAAATGGGATTAAAAATTATTAAATGAGTTAATCGTCATGGCCAGTTTCATGCTTTGAATGGGGTCTGGCACTCCATACACAATAATTATTTATTGAGCACATATTAAGTGAAGAAACTTATTTGATTTAATACCTTTATCAATGGCTCCCAAAAATTTAACAGTCTGCCCACTGTCGCACCATGAATCAGAAGCAAAGGCAGAATTTGAACCCGATTCTGTCTGATTTGGGGAGCCATGCCTTTGTCTAGTCTTACAAAGAGAAAATGAGCAGCTCAAAGCAGGATACCAAGAGACCAGCAAACCTGCAGGCCAGGCTGTCAAACCCAGCGTGGCTGCAAATCAGCCATCCCAGAGCATGCCATGTGCATCTCAGTGCTCTTGTCCCAGATTTAGCTCTGCCACTAACAGGGGCTTTGTGATCTGGGGCAAGACCCCCTCCTTGAGCTTCAGTTTTTCACCTATAAAGCAACATAATTTGATGGTTAATCTTTTCCACATATGCCTAGTTATCAAAATCACCTGGAATCCTGCTTTAAAGTGTGGATCTTGGGACCCCACTTGAGCTCTGTTAAAATAACATCCATGGGGAGGGCCTGGAAGTCTATTTTTAACAAGAACATCAGATGATGATTCTTAGGATGTGGAGAGTTAGGAAAACATCCCAGATGATCTTAGGCATTCTCCCAGCCCTATCCTGGTTGATCCCATGTCTACTCAGTGGGATTTTGACCTGCCTCCCTGTAGACTCCTCAGGAACACAAGGGGCCCTGTCCCTCTGCCTAGGATATGACCCTGAGCACCTCCCCAGTCTGCATGGTTTTGGTAGCTTCCTTCTTCCTGTAAAGCACTTAGGCTGTCAAAGGAGCTGACACTGTTTAAATAATGAATGGAATTTACAGTAGCATTTGGAATTCACTTAAGCAATAGAAACATGATTGCCATAAAGCCTCCTTAAAAATCATCCCCTCCCCCCCACACTGGGTAAGAAGCTCCCCCCTTGGCTGTCCTCATATGCAAATCTGGATATTTTGACAAGACTTGATTCTGAATTTCTCCACTGTCCATTTGGAAGGTATAATTTCCATTGTCAGAACAGCATTATTCTGCTGCCCGAGTCTGACACACCCAAGGGCCCTAGGTCAGACTGTATCTCAGGCCCAGGGTAGTTACTGGCCCCTTGTCCTGGTGAAAGGATTCATGGGGAAAACAGGGAGGAAGGCCTGAGGCACAAAGCCAGCCCCAACCCTGTTCAGCTGGCTCCTACTGCAAGCCTTTCCAGTCCTTGCTCTTCCTATTTGCTAAGTCATCAAATGGCACAATTGAGCATTACTGGCTGCCTTCTTTCTGCTATCGTACCTTTCTTAGGCCCTGCAAACCACTGACCACACTAACCTGAAACAGACCTGACCTTCTTACTATTAGGTCATGACCTTGGCTTAAGAGGGTGTGTCCTGGGCTAGGTTCCTGAAGACAGATGTATCAATCAGATGTGGCCCTAACAAACCACCGCAATGCTCGGCGACTTACAGCATTCATTCATTCTCCCTCATGCATGTGTGGGTTGGCTGGGGTAGCTCTGCTAATCTCACCTGGGTTCGGCCAAGTTTGGCTGTGGCCTTGGATTTGGTTCAGTTTTGCTCCCAGGCTCCCTCAACTCTTCTTGGACCAGCAGGGCAACCAGGGCACATTTCTCTTATGTTGATGGCAGAAGCCCAAGATAGAAGGCCTATTTCAAGTTACTGCCGACCTCACATCTGCTTATATCCACTGACCAGAGCAAAGGGCAAGAGGAATCATTCTACCAACAATGAGGCCAAAGCATGTTGCCTGAGGGGGATCAGAAGGTTTTTTAAAAAATGGAAAGAAAGTACCTTGGTACTCCTTGTGGATGGGATGACACAGGAAAGGGATCCTGGAGAAGCTGGAGTCAGATTGCGTTTGGAATTCACTCAATCAATGTAAATATGATTGTAGTAATGCTTCTATGGGAAGAAGAGTAGAAGGAAAAAGAAAATGTAAATCAAGAAGAAAGATCATCTCCAACTACACAGCATAGCCCTAGCCTGAATCCCAACCTTCTCAGTGCCCCACCCCCCATCTCCAAGTGAGAAAACCCATGGGAGCTGTGCCTGCCGGCTTCTTTGTCATGACAGTTGTTTTCTTTGAACAAATCATAGTCTCATAAAAGATCAGAGTGGGAAGGGACACTGGATGATCATCTTGTCCCATTCCTTCAGCTTCCAGAGAGGAAAGGGGGCTTTCTTACTGGGGAAACATTTCAGCTGGGGTACCAAAGAAACACGTCATCATGAAAAAAGAGTCCTAAATTTAACAATCTAAAGAGCCACATTTAACAGGAAGAACTAAATTTAACAAATTGAAGAACTCAAAGCCCATGGAAAAGACCAATAGAACAAATTGGGAAAATAACAATAATAATTTTTTTAAATTTCCAGAAAATTCTAGTTAGAGCTGGGCGTGGTGGTGCATGCTTGTAATCCCAGTACTGGGGAGGCTGAGACAGGAGGATCTGGGTTCTTTCTCGGCCAGCCTCAGAAACTTAGTGAGGCATTCCACAATCTTAGTGAAACCCTGTTTCAAAATAAAGAATAAAAAATAGGACTGGGGATGTAGCTCGGAGGTAGAATGTCCTGAGTTCAATCTCCAGTACTGCCAAAAAAAAAAAAGTCTAGTTAGTATTCTCATGCGAGATGATATGGCCTACAAACAAAACAATCGACTAAAAGTGTTGGAAATTATAAATTTGAGTACTGAAATTTTAATAATCAACATATGGACTGAATATCAGAATGGGTAAAAACTAAAAAGAAAATTACTAAGCTAGAAAATTAAACCAAGGGCTTCACCCAGAAATAGCACAAAAGGAAACATAGATGGAAGATTAAATAAGTAAATAAACAGGTGAAAATGAATTCAACAGTATCAGAATCTAGGAGGAGGGAATAGTAGGACTAGAGGCAAAGGAATACTCAAATAAGAGGTGGGGGGAAATCCCCTCCCCCCCAAAAAAAGAAAGAAAGAAAATCTCCAGGCTGAAAGGGTTTGTTAACAGTGGAGAAAATTAAGTTTTAAAAGACTCATATTTATAAATTTTGGATTCCAATTTCTTATTACATTATATGGTTTTCCCAGTTCATAGGTTGTCTTGTTTTCCTAAAATTATTTGTTTATATTTGGGGCATATAGGCCCATGATGCTTTTGTTTTGTTTAGATTCAGGATCTGAAATATTTAATAGGCAGCCCACCTCTTTTCTTTTTTAATGTATTTTTATTGGCACATTGCAATTATACATTATAATAAGTAGTAGAAACATACATGCACACAGCACTTGGTGTGTTTCCTTCTAGAGCCCACCCCACTCCCTTCCCCTCCCTGTACATGCTAGTGAGATTACTGTTGATAATTTTGTATATGTACACAGCATTATTTGGACTATCTCCTTCATCAAATCTCCCACCCCCTCCCTCCCTCAATCCACATCCACTCTTCTACTGGAATCTCTCATTCACCTAAAGTCTCTTTTGTTTCCCAACTTATATCTAACTTCCACATATAAGAGAAAACATACAATCCTTCACTTCCAAAATGTATAAAGGTTCATACAGCTCAATGGCAAAAACAAAACCAAAAAAAACTTAGCTCTTGGTTTAAATAGAACATGGGCAAAGGACTTGAGTAGATATTTCTCCAAGAAGACATAAAAATAGCTAATGAAGGAGGTATGTGAAAAAATGTTCAACATCACTAATCATCAAGGAAATGCAAGTGAAAACCATTATATCACCTGACATCTAGTAGGAACCATTATAAAAAAAGATAACAAGTGTTGGTAAGAGCATGGAAAAAATTCACATTTAGGTATTATGTGGAAAAATTTCAAGAAAGGATGTAAAATTCCCCCAACAGATAATTGATTCATTGGTCATCAATCAACTTGAGGTGCCATAACAAAATACTGTAGACTGAGAGTTTATGCAACAAACATTTATATTCTCACAGTTCTGGAGACTAGAAGTCTGAGATCAGGGTACCAGCTTGTGAGAGCTCTTGTCCTGGCTTTTAGGCAGACACCTTCTGTTTGTGCTGTGTTTTTATATGATAGGGAGAGAGAAAGACAGAGACAGAGATAGAGACAGACCTCTGGTGTTTCTTCTTATTAGGGTACTAATTCCACCTGTAGGGCTTCACCATCATGACTTCATTTAAACCTAAGTATCTCCAAAGGTCCCATCTCCAAATACCATCACATTGGGGGTTAAGGCTTCATGCATCAATCTGCAGGAGACACAGTTCAGTCTACAGCACCTTATGAAGCAATGAGAATCAAGTGACGTCATTGGCACCATTAAATGCAGCAAGCAATAGAACAATGATTGTCTCAAAGTTGTGAATGAAACCCAGAATATAATGCCCAGTATAGCCATCTTTAAAGTAAAAAGGGAAGCCAGGTGTGGTGGTACACACCTGTAATCCCTGTACTTGGGAGGCTGAGACAGGAGGATTGTAGATTTGAAGTCAGCCTCAGCAAATTAGTGAGGCTCTCAGCAGCTTATCCAGACCCTGTTTCCAAATAAAAAATAAAACAGGTCTGGGAGTAGAAATCCCCTGGGTTCCACCACCAGTAGCAAATAAATAAGAAAAATAAAGGTGTTCTCAAGCATGCAAAAAGAATTTTTAAGACAAAATGGAACAATATAAAATGGAAAAAAAGAACCAAATAAGACAATGAGGGGTACAAGAAAGCATGTTAAACAAAGGAACCCAGAGAAATTAAGAAGACTTACTAATTGAAATACATACCAATATCAAAACAAAACATTACTATTTTGTAGCCAAATCCTCAAATAATATCAGCATAATAATATCAGGTGAATAAGAGAAAGAGCATAGTAAAAGAAAACAGGAAATAAACCCTGTTAATATTTTTCACCAGAAAGATCTAAGATGGAATAGACGCTAGATATGAATATTTCTCTTAAAAGTTAATCAACATATAAAAATAGGACGAATAACTTCAAACTACTAGAGAATAAAAATGAAGTGAAAAATCATTCAATAAATCCAATAAAGATAGGAGAGATAAGGCGGGAAATGAGAACCTACGATAAATAAATCAGGTGCAATTGGTGATACACATCTGTAATTTCAGGACTTGGAGGCCTAGATGAGAGAATTGCAGGTTTGAGGACAGCTTCAGCAATTTAGTGAGCCCTCAGCAACTTAGCAAGTTCCTGTTTCAAAATAAATAAATAAATAAATAAATAAATAAATAAATAAATAAATAAATAAATAGGGCTGAGGGTACAGCTCAGAGGTAGAGGCTCTGGGTTCACTCTATAGTACCAAAACAAAAAGAAAGAAGACTTTGTGATAAATAAAATGCACAAAAATGAAAAAATTAAGTATAATTATGTTAGTAATGTCAATGAACAATAAATATGAGTTATTTAAAATCCTTATTAAATGATAGAAACATTTAAATTAGATTTAAAAACTAAAATCCATCTACATGCTGCTTGTAAGACATATCTAAAGCAAAATGACACAGGGAGGTTAAACATAATAGAATAGAAATAGCTATGCCATGCAAATCCAAACAAAGTAGACAAAAATGTAATAATATCAAACAAAATATAACTTAAAACAAAGAATGATGAAAGGAATTGAGGAGAAAAAGCTATTTCTTCTTGATAAAATGCAATATCTATAAAGAAAATACCTCATTCATAAAGCAAAGGCTGAAAGACATAAAAGAGAAAGTGCTATAATCATACAAAGATACCTTGTTACTCAAATCTCAGAATTAGCTAGACCAAATATCTGTAGATCAGGCAAAGATAGAATAATATTATTTTCAGTAATACATGAAACATTAAAAAAAAAGTTATTCATGTATTAGGCTGCAAAGGAAATAACAAACCCCATACAAAAGAAAACAGAAAGCTGGGCATGGTAATGCATACCTGTAATCCCAGTACTTGGGAGGCTTAAACAGGAGGATAGCAGGTTCAGGCTAGCTTCAGCAACTAAGAAAGACCCTCAGCAACTTAGCAAGACCTTGTTTCAAAAAAATAATAAAATAGACCTTGGAAGTAGAAAAGAAAAAAAAAGAAGTCATACAGTTTACCTTCTAGGGTGAAAAACTGAAGTTAATAACAAAGAATTAGCTTTAAAAATTCTATAATGCCTGAAAATATTAAAATGTTTTAAATAATTCTTAGGCTAACAGAGGAAAAATAATATTTCTATTTATAAATAAATAAGAAGAAGGCCATATGTCAAAAAACATATATGCCAGGAAAATTTACAGTCTTAAATAAAATTAATAGGAAAAAGGGAAGAATTTAAAACAAAGTAAACTTTTAATTCAAGAAGTTAGAAACAGAAAAATGAAATAAACCAAATAAAAATAGAGGAAGATAGTAATAATGATCAAATGCAAAAATGAACTAGAAAATAGATTAATAAAACTAAAATATGGTTCTTTATTAATAAGCCATTAATAGCCTATGGAAAGACTGAGAATGGAATAGGGTAGAGAGGGTAACGCAATAAACATTAATATTGAGAAAGAGACATAATAGACAAAGCATATTTTAAACTAAAAAGAAAGCGTACGCTAATTTATACCAAGTGATAAAATTTTAGATGAATTGGATAATTTTCTGGGAAACAATAAATCAGACAAAAATGACTCAAGAAGGATAAAATTATGAAAGACCAATAATCACAGATGAGACTGAAATACCAGCTAAAGGTCAACCCAGTCCACCCCCTCCAAAGTGCACTGAGGTGAAAAAGTTTGTGGTTAAGTTCCACCAAAATTTCAAGAAATCTGTAATTCCATATGCCAGAGCATAGATGAAGATAGAAGCTACCCAACTCATCTCACATCTGATGTGGTTGGCATAACCCCATACCAAAATTGAACAAGGACAACAGAAATGAAAGAGGAAAAACATAAGCCAATATCATTTATGAGCAAACACAAAAATTATGTGTATTAGAAAATAAAAAAAAAGGTTGTGCATTAGCAGCAGAATGTGAGAATTGGTTCAAAATTAGGAAATAATCCATGTTTCTCACTAGCATAAAATTATTTCAGCAAAGATCTCAATTGATGCTGAAATGCCATAAAAGTCAGTGCCCATTTCTGATTAAAACAAGCTAACAAAGTTGACTTGAAAATGTTTTCACACAGCACACAGCACAGCTAATGCTCACTAAAGTCAGAATCAAAACAAAGGTGCTCAGAAAGAAGAATCCACTTTGATATTGTACTGAAGGCTTGCCCGTGTAGACAGCAAGAGAAGGAAATAAATGTAACACTGAACAGAAAAACACATAACTGCTAATATTTGTAGTCAATATAACCAGCTATCTCAAAAATCCACAGGAACCAAAAGACTATTAGAATCAAATATGTGTTCACCAAGGAGACCACATATCAAATCAACATATGAAATTAATGACTTTCATGTATGACAGCAATAACTAATTATAATGCATATCTTTATAGCTTTTTAACAAAAGAGGAAAAATACATCAGACAAACTTAGGAAACATGAATAACTATAAAGATTATGATGGGGTGGGGGATGGTGGCACACACCTATGATCCCAGTATAAAAGATGCTGAGACAGGAAGATCTCAGACAACAGACCAGCCTCAGCAACTTAGCTAGACTCTCAGCAACCTAGTGAGACACTATTTCAAAAGCAAAAAAATAAAAAGGGGTAGGGGTATAGCTTAAATGGCCTTGGGTTCAATTGCCAGTACCACAAAAAAAAATACGCCATAATTAAGTAGAGTACAGCTTACATACCTGTCTCTTAAAGTCTTAAAGTCCTGTTTCTCTTAAATAGGACCAGGATAAGACAGAAAACGCCAAATTCAAAACCCTGACTTTTGAGCCAGGTGCACCGGGCTCTACAGATTTAGCATTTCATTAGCAATTGAGGAAATTAAGAAAATGTCTTTTCAGGGGGAAAAGAAAAATGAGGATGTGCATCAGAAGCAGAAAGAAAGGTTGGGAAAAGTGGAAAACAAAACTGGCAGACTCAGTAAAGTTCCGCCTTATTGGCCCTGCCCGAGGTGAGACCTGGGAGTGGGAGATAAGGTCTCTCTCCCCCCCCACGCACGCCCCAAAAAACCTCAGTGGCCAAACAGATGGCACAGTACATTTTTAAACCACTTTTAACACAGTAACACTTTTTTTTTTTGCTGCTTGCTCTTTATTCCTTTAGTCAAAAGTCCCACCAGCTGTCACCATCTCAAGGAAAATGTCAGGGGCTTGTGGCAGCCTGTACCTGTCCTCAGCTCAGTGGGGACAGGGGCCTAGGGACGTCACTCAGTCAGCCGAGGTTCTGTGGGCATAGCCAGCTAGGTGGCTGAGGAGGTGGGCCCCTCCCAATGAACCCACTATGGAAGTTCACCGACGATCCTTCCCTCACGCCACCCACTTCCAGGAACTTAATGTGCATGCTTTCCGAAACACTTCCCCTAGGTCTTTGCCTCCTCCTGGATATCTCTGTGAAGACAACACTGTTACTCCCATTTCATAGAGAGCAATGGAGAAGCCTGGCTTCTATCCCTGCACACTACCACCTATGTGACCTTGCAGAGGCCCCTTTCCTTCTCTGGGCCTCAGTTCTCCATATGCACAAGCTTGGCCAAATGTCCCCAAAGTCCCTTCCAGCGATAAGGCTCTGGACCACTGTCCTGTATGGGGAAGACATCGCTGACCCTCCTTTCTGACCACTAATTCTGACTGCTTCCAGATTCTTCCTCCACTCAAGAGAAAGGCCACTTGAACACCAAGAAAATCAGAACCTGGGAACTGCAAAAGGCAACCAAACTCATTTCTTTGGCTTTTTGCCTTCTTCTCCAAACACCAATCTGTAATGTCTTTACATGGCAGCCCAAAAGAGCTATTGGTCTCTTGTTGAATGAAAAAAAAAAAATCTTGATGAGTAATTTGATGAAATTAATCCCCCTAACCTTTTAAAAATCAGGCATTTAAACTGATAGAGAAATTTGAAGAAGCATTTAAATTTCCTTTCCTCCTTGTTTAACTATATAATTGTTTTCACTCACAGTAATTTTCTCTTGGAGGCGTATGCTTGACTTATTTAATAAATCTTCTTTCACATTTGAAATCATCCATTAGCAATAAGGAGCTTGACACTCCATTATCCACAATAAATTCCAATGCATTAAATCACCACGTGTTGCACGAGGGAAAGAAGACACCAGACTGGCCTTTCTGAGTCAGGGCAGGGTCAGAGCTCTGCCCCAGAGCCTGCTCTAAGATTGCCTCTTAGTACCTTATTCCAGCCTTGGATTCTTTCAGAATCAAGGTATCCATTTGGCCTACCATGGGGGCTGCCCAGAGAGACAAATTCTTTATTCCAGTGGGTTTGGGGCTAGAGGACAGGCAGTAGCACCTGTGGCTAGTACCCACCTTTGAGCCAAAGCATGGAGCAGAACAAACAGAACAGGAGCCAGGCCTGCTCCTAGACCTAGTGCAAAGCCTCAGCAGCCCTGTTGGCCTTGACACTGACATCTGATCCTCTTGCACATCATGTACGTGGCACAGCTGATAAAGTCCAACGTGTTTACCACTTTTCTGCACTGCTGCCAGCTGGCTGCATTCTCAGGGGACACTAAAGCTGAGCTTACAAGCTGGTGATGGCTCTGCTCACCACCAACAGGGAAGTGAGAACATAGTCATTGCCTAGGAGGACCTCGGAATCTGAGCTGAAGGAGACCTCAGATGCCATTGATCTCAGGAGTACACAAGCTTTGGTGTGTCTGCATCATCCCAGAGCAGCCCTGTCCAGGGTGGGGCTCTTTGGGAAAGGAAGGAGCCTGCAGGATAGAGCTTTCAGTCAGAAAGACTCTCTAGCTCCATGTATGGACCCAAGGAACTTTCTCCAGAGCCCTTGGACACAGGGTATGGATGGGGGTTCATGGGAGGAAATGGGGAAAAAAAAGAACCTTGAATTGACTCTTTCCAGACTGACTTCCTGAACCAGAGGCCTTTAGTTTCAAGAGCATCTGGTCAGAGCTTAAAATGCAGAGTGAATGCTGCCACCCAACTTTGTCAATCCTTTATTTTCACATGCAATCTTGAATTTCCACAGAACTACAGTTTAATACTTCAATGCAGCAGCACCTCTACCCCAGCAGTGGCTCTGAATTCCAATCCATTGAGTTCCCCAAAATGGGCAACATAAGTTCCTTTAGAGCAGAGGAGGAAAGCATCTGACGGCAGCCTTACTTAGGCTGTCAGGAGTGTTGATGGGCTGGTAGGCAATCACTTCTGGAATGATGTGGAAGCACATTATGTTGCAAATGAACAGAAATTTGTGACTTTAAGATGAACAGGTCACCTATCTTAGTAAAAAAAAAAAATTTTTTTTGTCTATCTCCTTGTCTCCTCCAAAAGAACAGAAGGTCACAGGACTTAAAATAGACCCATAAAAGCCAAAGGTCTGCAAGTAATCAAAATGTGCTAAACTCGGTCTTCTATTTCACTGTGCACTGAGCAGGAGGCAGGAGAGAAATAAATGGATTCAAGAAATGTTTAGCTGGAAGCCGACTTCTCCCTAACCCTGGGCACTGGGGATTTTGTGAAACAGAAAGAGGTCCTTGAAATTAGCTCCACCTCTGCCCAGGCTCCTTAGAGCAGGGACCATGTCATTTTTGGATTCATGTCCCAGCACATGATACAAACTTTCTCCCTGGCCTATAATGGAAGCTCATCACTTGCTGTATGAATATTCAGGAGGGTATTGAAATGATTCTTAAAGAGCCAGGCACCGTAGCATATGCCTATAACCCCAGTACTTGGGAGGCTAAGACAGGCAGATCATGGGTTAGAGGTCAGCCTCAACAACTTAGAGAGCACCTCAGCAACTCAGTGAAACACTGTTTCAAATTAAAAGATAAAAAATAAAAAATGCTGGATGAGTAGCTCAGAATTAGAATATCCCTGGGTTCAATCCCCAGTACCAAGAAAGAAATGACTAGTAATGGAAAGACTATCTTGAAAAATAGTGAAGCTTTCCCCCAGCGCTGGCAAACTATATCCTGTAGGCCAAATCAGCTCCCACCTGTTTTTGTATAGCCAGCAAGCTAAGAATGGCTTCTACATTTTTAAATTGTTGGGGAAAAATCAGAATAGTACTTCATGGCAGGTGAAAGTCATATGAGATTCAAATTTTAGTGTCCATAAATAAAGTTTTATTAGAACACAGTGACACTTATTCCTTTATGTATTGTTAGTGACTGCTTTTGCACAATCTAAAATCTTTATTATTAGATCCTTTACAGAAAGAGAATTGCCAATTCCTGTCCTGAACCTTTAAAATAAGTGAAAAGTGAGAAATATGCTTAGCAGAGCCATTCAGTTGGGGGTACTATAACAAATTACCTGTGACTGGGTGACTTAAACAATAGAAATTTATATTCTTACAGTTCTGAAGACTGAAAGTCCAAGATCAAGGCGCCATCAGACCTAGTGTCTGGTGAGAGATCACCTCCTGATTTGCTGTCTTCTCATTAAATCCTCACATGGCAGAGAGCAGAGAGAAAGCAAACTCTCTTGTATCTCTTATAAGAGCACGAATCCCCTCATAAGGGTTCCAACCTCATGACCACAGCTAAACCTAAACACATTCTAAAGGCCCCATCCCTAAATACCATCCCATATGAATTTTAGGGGTACACATTCTGACCATAACTAGTTACCCAAAGATAATACATGTAGCCTTGAAAAGGAGCATTTTCTCTCTCGCACATATATACCTGTTTCACATATATGTGTTTAGAAGTTTCAAGTATCGAGTTAAGGAGCAGCAGATGATCTTTAAGCCCTGAGATGAGTCCAGAGTTTATGACTCAGACACACTGAGGGCCAGTGGAGGTCAAGATGACCCTGGTCCAGGGGTCTCTGATGCATCTGGACTCCCACAGTACATTTTCCTACTCCTCCAGTCCTGTGGGAAGCTTTCCTAGTTCCAATAAGCTAGAGTTTCCCCTGAAGGTCATTCATCTCTCCATCCAGTAGGCATAGCTACAGATACAGTTGGAGATTAAAATCTTATTGTTAAACCCAGATGATAGCAATTGCTGACAAGAGGAAAGTTATTTCTTGATTTGCCAGCTCTCAAAGCTTTGATATGAGTCACTCTTCAAATATGAATACAGCACTGATGTTGAAGGTGATTGTCTATGGAGTTATCTCCATTAGACCACCTTGATCTATTTCTTATTTGAAGCCATAACAGCCTGATACACCTGCAATTCTGACCTTCCATCTCAAAAGATTCTACTACTTGTCTTAGTTGTAATGCTTTCATTTTGGTATTAATGTGGCCCTGAAACCGGGTGAGGCATTGTCCTAAGGATAGAAATGTAGTCTGCTCTTTAAAACCATTCTACCTAGTAAAGATCAATTGATGTAAATACATAAGGTATAGCCACTGAAGTGAGCAAGTAGAAACCTAAGCAGCTTCCCCAGATAGCATAGAGTAACCCCAAGGAATAAAAATAGCTGGAGAACAGGCTGAGGCAGTTAACAAAGTTTTCTGTCATCGCCTAAGGTATAAGAGTCAAGCTTTACTGTAATAATGCCATGTAACAAACAATACCAAAAATCTTAGTGATTTGCAATAGAACATATTCATTTAATACTCACAAGTCAACTGTAGTTTGGCTGTTCTCAGCAACACTTTAGCTGGGCTCTATAAACTAAACTGGACTCATGCTTTAAGATGTTTCTGATCTGCTCTGTGTGTCTCTCCTATGAACTGGGCAATGTTACTCTCATAATCCAGAGCAGAAGCTCCAAATGGGCTGGCAGAAACTCACCATGCCTTTTAAAGTCTCAGCTTGGAATTTGCATCCATATCTCATTCGCCAAAATAAGCCACATGACTGAGCCCCAAATCAATGAGATGGGAAGTATGCTAGAGCCTACAGCTGTGGAGAAGCCATGGTCAGGGCATAAAGGGAAGGAAAAATTACAGGCAGATAATGAAATCTAACCCAGGAGGTAACCTAACATCCCTTTACAAGCTTTGCTGAAACTCTAAGAAACTCAAGATCAGTAGGACTCAGAGACTATAAAGGAATCTTAGTCTGACAATGGCAGACAGGGTTTGGTGCAGATCATTGTTCTATACACCACAGTCTCATCTATCCCTGGAGATAGGGCATTTGAAGGAATTGGGGAATTAATTCTCTAGAACTTAAAGAAAGAGGAAAATGACAATCTCACTTAAGCACATTTTCTCCCATCACCATGTTCTTGAAAGCCTCCTTTTAACTGGTTAATTTTCTTCCAGTTCACTGAAACCATATTCTGTAAGTATTCTCACCACCCACTTAGCATGTGATAGGTTACTTCTGAATAGGTAGGATAATGATAAAATAAACAAGACAGTAACATTCATATGCTTAATTCTTTTTTTTTTTTTTTTTTTTTTTTTTTTTTTTTTTTTT
>PVLC010026567.1:0-22586 GCA_004027655.1 Graphiurus murinus | reverse complement strand
CTGTTAGACTAGTCTTGAATGCGTTGAACATTTCTAGGCAAGCATGTTTGATAAAATCTTTCGCTAGCAGTTGTGTATGGGTTTTTGGTCTTAGAAATTTGAGATAACTCTTTATAAGAAGCCTACAAAGCTTGGGCATGGTAGAATGCCCCCTATACTAACAATAATAACAACATTAAAAATATTCGATACATGCTTCAAATAATTTTGAGTTCCATACTTTTTATTTCAGAGAATTTAGTTTTGAACTTCTTTGTTAGTTTTATTGCAATTTTAAGATTCCATTGCTGTATTAGCCAGGATATTTTCATAATACCATGACTATAGAAGACCTTTCTCTCTTGGTCTTAATTTCTTTGGAATCACTTATTGCCCTCACTTGGTTTGCTACTACTGCTGCATTCAGAGAAGATACCTTGCTAAAGTATAGTGAAGCTTGTTTATTCTGCACATTTTAAATTCCTAATTTAACCAAAAAGTCTAAAACAGATTTTATTAAAATGGATTTTGAAAATGAACATTGGAAACATGTTTTTATTTCTTTTAATTTTGTGTTTTGCTTTGAGTTGGAAAACTTTAAGCTTAAAATTCTTCATGTTGTAGTCTTGTGCATATAAGTACTTGATTACAGGTAGCTGTACTCAGTCATAAGGTGGTCAACCACATGACGTAGAATATGCTGATAAGTTCATTAGATTTGGTTGAAATAACTATATACTTAAAACTTAAATTCCTGATCTATATCCAGAGGTTCTAGTTTGAGAAACACTATTCTCTCTTAAATCTTCTGTCTTCTAGGCACATGAATCTGCCTCCAAGTCACATCTTTGGTTTTTTTTTTTTCCTCTTTCTTTTGAAGTGTAGCTTATACTCAGAACAATTCAGAACTCGCAGATGCTATGGTTGGTGTGCATTTTACATCTGTATCCGTTTGTGTAGCTACCATCTACATTAAGATGGAGTATTTGAATCAGACTTAGTGGCACACGCTTGTAATGACGATTCTTGGAAAGCTGAGACAGAAGGATTGCAGATTCAAGGATAGCCTCAACAATTTAGGCCCTGTTTCAAAACAAAATGTGAAAGGGCTGAGAGTATATAGCTTGGGTAGAATGCCCCTGCATTCAATCCCCAGTACTAAAGGAAAAAAAAAAAAAGTGTAGCATTTCAGAAGGTTTTCTGCCCTCAAGGTTAATTCAACACAAGATAACCACTCTTCCGATCTGTATCACTGTTCTTAGTTCTACATAGAAAAAACTGACAGGTATATGAATTAATGAAATAAGTATTCTATCCAAATAGGGTAACAGAACCTATTATTTTTTGCGGGACTGGGGATTGAACCCTGGGGGATTCTTATCTCCGAGCTACATCCCAGCCCTATTTTTTATTATTTTTTGAAACAGGGTCTCACTAAGTTGTGGAGGGCCTCACTAAGTAGCTGAGGCTGGCTGTGAACCTCCAATCCTGCCTCAGCCTCCCAAATACTGATGTGCCACCATGCCCGGCTGAAGCCAATTTTAAAATCAAAATCTCCCTCTGATTTGTGCTGCAGACTAGTAGTTATGTCGGAGCATGTAGTGGCAGGAGGCTTTGCTCTGCTTTTTATCTGTGCCTTTTTTTTTTTTTTTCCCCCTCCTATCTTTCCGTTGATTCCCCTTGTGCTAGTACTACAGAGCTTTAAAAAAGTGTTACTAGCATATTAATAATTACTTGGTACAAGACAGGGTAATGTTGGTAAAGATCACAAAGTTCAAGTTGAGGCTTGATCAAAGCTGAGAAACACCAGCAACACAAGACAACTGTAAAAATTCATTCCTTGTCAACTCACTGTATTTGATGCTTAGTTGTGCTGCTTATTCAGACACACATGGTTTGCTCCTTCCATTCATGTCTCAGCTCACATTCACACTAGAATAAATGTTCTGATGCCCCTCTATCATGAAGGCTCTGGTTCTTGCCACTTTGCCTCTCACAATGCCAAGATTGGGCGTATTATCTGTCTTGTTACCAGTATATAAGAGCATGTTGGAGACAAAGCAGGAATTAAGTTAACAAAAAGACCTAAGTAAAGAATGAGTTTAAGGAAACTCCATTGCCTGGAACTAAAAGATGAAAGACTTCATATTGGATTAGGTTATCTAGTGTTAGGTGGGAAAAGTAAAGGAAACCCCCACATCTGGATGCATTATAGACAAAAGCAAAGAATTTTCTAAAACATATAGAAAGGGTGAAATCAGATCACTCACAAAAATCATCCTTTACAGGATTCAAATAATAGCATTCAGATAGTAACTTTTTATATCAGGGATTTGTAAGCTACAATTTTAATCCATCTATACTATCTGAATAGTTTAGGCATTTCAAATGTGATGCCTCAAGATTTGTCAATCAAAAGGAGTTAAAATGATGGACACAGCTGAGCATGGTGGCGCACACTTGTAATCCCAGTACTTGGGAGGCTCAGACTGGAGGATCTGGGTTTGTGGTCAGCCTCAGCTATTTTGTGAGGCCCTCTGCAACTTAATGACACCCTGTTTCAAGAGAATAAAAAATAGGGCTTGGGGTGTAAGCTTGGAAGTAGAATGCCCCTGGGTTCCATTCTCTACCTTAAAAAAAAAAGGAAAAAAAAAAAAAAAAAAGATGGACATAACTCTGAAGCATATGAACAGCTGAGTGGAGCCCTTGTGTTCTCACATGGTTCTTTCTCACTGAAATTTGTTTTGTTTTTGTGGTACTCAGGATTAAGCCCAGGGGCATTCTACCTCCACACTACACCCCCAGCTGTATTTTATTTTTATTTTGAAATTATTAGGAGTAAATTTAGCAGTGATGGTTATTAAACTACCAAAGAAACAGTGCTTAAGTAGAAAAGCCTCAATTCAAACCACAAAATCATCTCACTGTACTGTTGTCCTCTAAGCATCAAATAGTCTTCATTCCTTGAACAAAGAGATTACCAATGTATGTCTCAAAGGGTAAAGGATCGTCTTTTGCCCAATTCACACTGATTTATGCAAACATGCAGCAGGAATTGTAAGACATTTTCGTGGCTTATAGGATCCAAAAAGGATTTTAGCTGGAGCATATTAAATGTTGAGAGCTGAGTTAAATAGACCTTCCTTTTGACAATTCACCTGGAGCCTTTTTTTTTGGGTGGGGTGGAGAACCTCCTTTTGTGGTGAGTAATAGGAAAATAATCAGATTTAAAGTTTGAAGACCTGAGTTTTGATTACTGCTCTTTCTGCTGTCATTTGTCTAATTTTCAGTTTCTTCATATTTATGAAGAAGCTGGTAATAAGGTAGGATATGTGAGAATGCACTCGAAATTATCTTGTGAATTGCTTCAAAGAGTGAGCTAGGGGCAGTTTACCTCCAAACTACACCCATAGCCTTTTATATTTTTTGTTTTGAAACAGAGTCTCACTAGGTTGTTGAGGCTGTTCTTGAACCTGCAATCCTCCTATCTCAGCCTCCCAAGTACTGGGATTACAGGTTTGCACCACCACACCCAACTTTAGACCATCCTTTATTAAAGCCTGCCTCTGGTCTAGAGTAGACCTTCCTGTATACAAATGAAGCATTTAGTTGCAAAGTCAAACCTATGATTTGGGGTCATCGTTAGGAAAAATGAAGTCTAAATATCAGGTAACAGCCCATATTACTGCTTTCCATACACATCACAGATGAGTGTCTTTAAATGAGAAGACTCTCAGCTTTGTAGACAGAAGAGTCACAAGCAAGGAATGTGAAGCACAAGAGTCGTGATTATGTGATTAGGATCTATTTCGGGCTCTAGCAGACACTGCTTATCCATAGTCCCACCATGGAAGGTTGCTGCTTCTGGCAGCTTCCTGAAAGTTATTCTGTGGTTCCTACCATGGAGGGTTACTGCTCAAGGCAGCTTCCTGACAATAGTTTTTTCACACAACAATGACATGAAGCCTGATAAACATAATTTTAAGGGAATTTAATAATTGAGGAGTTGGGGAGGAGATAGATAACAATTCTTCCTGCCTATCTGTAGCCAGTGCCTTACTGCCACAGCTCCTTAAGAGCTGGATCTTGAGCAAGGCTCGGTCCACTGGAGTCTTGCAAGGCAGACGATTCCAAAAGAAGGAATGTGTGGCATACCCCACTTTGCATTATGTTATATTCTGGAAATTTGGGGTGCTTTGGGTTTTGCTTTCACATTAATTATAAAGGAAAATTTCTTAGAAACAGAAGGTGGACGGACGGATTACGATTCCTCGATATTAGCTGAAAAAACAGTGCAAGACAACCCATAAGAAATTCATTAACCAATTACAAACATTAGTCAGGAAACGGGCTTTGCAAGCTTAGTTACTAAACAGCCTTATGTTCCCGCTCAGCACACAGGTATAGAAACAAAATAAATAAGCCAAAGAGATTTAGGTCTACTATTTATCTATGAGTAAAGAAGGCTTTAAGACATAGTCTTTGTCCACTTCCACCTTGTCTCCCTGGAACTTCACTGGACACATTAACTTTCTAGCTGCCTGAGAAAAAGATAAGAACACTACTTAAAGGAGCTAAACAACTGGTATTCATGCTGTAATAGAACTTATTGAAATCATAATGCCAGTGACGTTATCCCAAATGGTATTGTTGTAGGGAATGTACTATTTAAACTTAATTTAGTAATCTAGACCTACAGCTTGATTAAAACTATTTAGAAGCCAGGCGTGGTGGCGCATGCTTGTAATTCCAGCATACGGGAGGCTGAGACAGGAGGATCCGGGTTCGAGACCAGCCTCAGCTACCTAGTGAGGCACTCCGCAACTTAGCGAGACCCGGTTTCAAACTACAGAATAAAAAGTAGGGCTGGGGGTGTAGCTCGGAGGTAGAATGCTGCTGAGTTCAATCCCCAGTACTGCAAAAAAAAAAAAAAAAAAAAAAAAAACAAAACAAAAAAAACTATTTAGAAGCTCTCCCATGGGGTCCCAAATCAATATCTTCTTTCACTGTATCATTGCCTATTGAGGATGGTCTGTTACACATTCTGACCATCTTAACAATTCATCTGATGGATCCTACTGTCTCCTCTGGGCACACAACAGCCTGGTATTTAATTGTGTGGCACTAACCTGTTGTCAGGTGTCAGAACTGAAACTAGTAAGAAAAATTAACTGTGTCTTTTGATTTTCCTTTCTAGGTATGTCAAGTCTGTCTTTCTAGGTCTAAAACATTCTGTAATGCTTTATGAAACACACAAAGGAACCCATGTAAATCTTCCTATAAAGTTATACTCCTATTGAGAACTATCTCATGCTTAGAAGCGGGTTTGGCAAATATACAGTATTATTTAAGTAAATAGTTTTTGGAGTCCTAGCTTGTGATTAACACAATCTATCCAATTTTGGAGCCACCCTCTGGGTGGTGGCCTTGTTCTTGACATTGCTGCTTGGGTGACTGCCACTCCCCAAGGTTTAAACTTTAGCCTTTTGATTCCTCTGGCTGTCTCCTGAATTTCCTGTTTGATATGGTCTGAAATTTTTACCTGGAATATAAACAACACAAATATCATTATTTTTTTATATAAGCATATCCTCTACCAAGAGTCAGTGAAGAGGGACCTTTCCTTTTCCCATCCAAGGTATCCTTTTAGAAGACCTGAGGAATAAATTGAATCGATGATTGAATTTCCATGGCATGTCATCAATTCGAAAGAAAAAAAAAAAAGGCTATAATAAGAGGAGGGAGCCCAAGATGATGACTGAGAGAAACACCTCATTTTAGGTGCTGTAAAACTTAAATCTAAACTGCTGTAAAAGCAACCTCTTGATGAAAGTAAAAAGCAGCAAAAAAGTTTACAAAGTAAGGGAAATTGAAATGCAGATGAACAAAAACCAGAAAGCAGACCAGGGAGAGTGAAAGAGCCTGCTCGTAGTAGTGGCATGTGCCGCTGTGCGGTGGCTGCCACTGAACTAGATGCTCAGAGTGGGGTCTAGTAGCACTGAGGCATTTAATGACCTCCTGCATACCCAGCAACCAGAAGTGGAATAAGCAATTACAGAACTCCACACCCTAATCAGGTGGCATATCCCCACACGAGTGACAGTGTCTGGAACACCTGAGACGACCAGCTTAAGCCTGCGGCAGGGACCCCCCAGCTCACCTCTCCCTCCAGAGCCAGGACAGCACTCAATTGTAAGTTAACTGCATGTCCAGAGGGGCCCCTGTGGCAAATGACAGACTCAGTCGCCCGCCCTTCTAGGGATTGGATAGGAACAGAAGTGTGGGAGGGACCCAGAGCACACAGGGCATAGCGACCTTACAAGCTCCCGGGAAAATGCCCCACATTTAGATTGCATACCTGCCACCAGCAAAGGCAGCGATGAGAGAGAGAGAGAGAGAGAGAGAGAGAGAGAGAGAGAGAGAGAGAGAGAGAGAGAGAGAGACCCCGTGGAAAGCTGGGAGCCTCAGAGACATGAGCTTGCAGCAGGAGAGGCGCCAGCAGAACTCAGTGCCTGCATCAACACAGAGAGACATCAGGTAAGGGTCCTAACCACTGCAGATCCACGAAGGGATGCACGAAAGGAAATCACCATTATAGGGCACCGAGCAAATAAGAATGCCTGAAACATGCTCAAGAATCTAATACAGTGAGTAGACATTTAAAAGCTGAAAATACCCATGCAGATCCAAGAGGACTGCAGAGGCCAAGTCAGCTCTGTACTTATATACTTGCAGGATTTTTGTTTTTGTTATTGTGTTTTCTCTGTTTTTGTTTTGTATTGCTTTGTTTTATTTATGCTTGTTTGTTTGGATGGTTGGTTGCTTTGTTTTTTGCTCATTTGTCGCTCTCTTCCTCATTCCTTTTACAGGCTTCCCTCCCTCCTATCTAAATTCTTCTCCTCAACACTTTCTCTTTCCTTTTTCCTTTTTTCTCTGTCTCATATCAAGACCATTTCATACCACTATGCCTAAATGCTCTACATTGACTACCATAATCCCTCCACATATCCATGATCTCTAATCTCTACCATATATCACCTTAACATACTCAAACTCTTATTCCACTGGATCATATCTTCTACTTTATTCTTGCACCCATCACTGGGGCCTCTCCCCCCTCACCCAACCTTCACCAGTGAACACAACACAACCTGCCCTTGTATATACCCGCAGACACCTCTAAATCCCTACTGCAGAGATTGTGCCAGAGAGGTGAACCACCAGAAAGAACTGCCAAACACCAAGGATAAACTCACCTCCGCTGATAGAAGGAATAGCTCAACAGGTCCCACATCAAGGCCTAAAAATCCAGAGACCACAAGCTGTTCTACTCATACCTCTGAGGTGAATCCCCATAACAGAAGCAACAAGCAGATCCTAGAGGTCAACACCTGAAACCCACCAATGACACTATTGAAGTGGGCAGAAGAAGCCCTAGAGTAATCGCAACTCAGTATAAGATACAACTCACAGAGAGAAAATAGAAATAAGAAACCTATAAATTGAAGCCGGGCATGGAGGCACATGCTTGTAATCCCAGTACCTAGGAGGTCAGACAGGAGGATTACAGGTTCACGGCCAGCCTCAGCTACTTACTGAGGCCCTCTGCAACTTAGTGAGACTCTGTTTCAAAATAAAGAATAAAAAATAGGGCTGGGGGTGTAGCTCAGAGGTAGAATGCCCCTGGGTTCAATTCCCAGTACAGCAAAAAAAAAAAAAAAAAAAAAAAAAAAAAAAAAAAAAAAAAAAAAAAAAAAAAAAAAAAAAAAAAAAAAAGAAATTTATAAATTGAGAGGAAGCTTAGCAAAGACCTAAACTTAAGAACAGGGAAATCTGAGCCAGGCGTGGTGGCGCACGCTTGTAATCCCAGCATTCAGGAGGCTGAGACAGGAGGATCTGGGTTCGCGGCCAGCCTCAGCTACCTAGTGAGGCACTCTGCAACTTAGTGAGACTCGGTTTCAAAATAAAGAATAAAAAATAGGGCTGGGGAGTATAGCTCGGAGGTAGAATGCCCCTGAGTTCAATCCCCAGTACTGAAAAAAAAAAAAAAAAGAAAAGAAACAATAAACAATGAGCTACCACAATCCCACAATAACAGAACTCACTAACACAGAAAGGCAGAGATTACCACAAGAACAATTCCAATTCAGATCTTTAATAGTAGAAATGATACAAGATTTATGAAAAGAATGCAGGGAGAGCTGGAAAGAAATAAAGGAACAAATAAACAAAGAATCTGACACCTTGAACAGGAATCAAAGAGAAGCCTTGAAGGAAGTGAAGGATGTGAAAGATACAAAAATTGAAGTGAAGGCATCAATAGAAACTCTAAACAGTAGATTGGACCACATGGAAAACAGAATATCACTCTCAGAAGATGACCATTCCAGAAATAAATACATAGTATATAATTTAGAAAAAAAAATTGACAGCATGAATTGGACGTGGATGATATCTGGACCAATTTTTAAAAAGCTAACCTAAGAATAATAGTCATGGAAGAGGGATTAGAAGTTGAAACTAATAAAATCAATCATCTTTTCAAAGAAGTAATATCAGAGAATTTTCCAAAGAAAGAGAAGTTGACATGCAGGTACAGGAAACATACAGAACCCCCTCTAGACAAGATCAAAGAAAAGGTTCACCATGCTACATAATAATCAAATTGACTAATGTAGAGGCCAAGGAGAGAATCCTAATGGCAACAACAGTAAAAGACCAAGTGATATTTAGAGGCAAACGAATTAGAATTACTTCCAAACTCCTAAACCAAGTCATGAAAGCCAGGAGGGCCTGGAGCAACATATTCCAAACTCTGCAGCCAAGATTCTTCTACCTAGCAAAACTCTCTTGAAAAATTGATAGGGAAATAAAAACCTTCCATGACAAACAGAAGCTGAAAAAATTTATGTCTTTCAAACCAGCACTGGAGAAAATATTCAAAGAGATGAACTACAAAGAAGAACTAACAAATAAATGTCAGAACCAGAAAAACAATATCTTTCAGGAAGCAAACAACTAAGCAAAGAAGTACAAACACTACCTCAAACAAGTTAAAACTCAAAATTTTGGGAATTAAAAATCATCTCTCAATAATCATATTGAATATAAATGGCCTCAACCTCCCAATAAAAAGGCAAAGTGGCAAAATGGATTAAAACCCAATATCCATCTATATGCTGTCTTCAAGAAACACACTTTACAAGCTAAGATTCCCACAAACTAAAGATGAAGAGCTGGAGCAAGGTAATCAATGCCAATGGAACTCAAAGACAAGCAGGAATAGCAACTATGGTATCATATAAATTAGACTTCAAGCCTAAGCTTATCAGAAGAGACAAAGCAGGTCATTTTTTTACTAGTAAAAGGAAAAATTCAGCAAGAGGAAATAACAATAGTCAACATTTATGCCCCAAACATAGGTGAAGCCACTTTCATAAAACAAACTCTTTGTGATATAAAGTCACACATAGATCCCAATACAATAATGCTGGGAGACTTCAATATTCCTTTCATGTCACTAAACCGATCTTCTAGAAAAAAGGTCAGTAAAGATGCCTCAGATCTAAAGAATACCATAAACCAAATGGACCTATCAGACACTTACAGAATATTTCACCCAACTACAGCTGAATTGACATTTTTCTCAGCTGCCCATGGAACCTTCTCCAATATAGACCACATTCTGAGCCACAAAGAGAGCACTGGCAAATTTAAAAAAATGTAACATAATTCCCTGTGTCTTTTCGGACCACAATGGAATGAAACTATAAATTAACTTGAAGAAGACCCAGAGTAACCATGTAAACATATGGAGACTGAACACCATACTGCTGAATGAGGAAAGGGTCATAGAAGAGGTAAAGGGAGAAATTAAAAAATTCCTAGAAACCAACGAAAACAGAGACACAACATATCAAAATCTCTGGGACACCTTGAAGGCAGTACTAAGAGGAAAATTTATAGCACTGAGTGCCCACATAAGAAGAACAGAAAATCACCAAATAAATAACCTAATGACACAGCTCAAAGCTGTTGAAAAACAAGAACAGTCAAATCCACAGCTGGTAGAAGACAGGAAATTATTAAAATCAGAACAGAAATTAATGAAGTAGAGAATAAAAAATTACACAAAATCAACAAAACCAAAAGCTGGTTTCTTGAAAAATTAAGCATGATAGATAAACCATTAGCCAACATAACCAAAAGAAAGAGAGAATCATCCCACATTACCGAAATAAGAGATGAAAAAGGTGATATTACCACCAACAGTGTGGAAATCCAGAGGATCATCAGAAACTACTTTGAAAAATTATGCTCCATCAAAATGGAAAATCTAGAAGAAATTGACAAATTTCTAGGCACATATAACCTTCCTAAATTGAGTCAAGATGATATAGAAAACTTAACTCGAACGAACACAATCAAAGAGATAGAAACAGCGATAAAGAGCTTACCATCAAACAAAAGCCCAGGGTCAGATGGTTTTCTAAGTGAATTTTATAAAACATTTATAAAAGAGCTAATCCCAATACTCCTCAATATATTTTGTGAAATAGGAAGAACAAGGACTCTTCCAAACACATTCTATGAAGCCAACATCACATTAATACCAAAGCCAAATAAAGACTGCTCAAGAAAGCTATAGGCCTATATCTCTAATGAACTTAGACACAAAACTGCTAAACATAATACTAGCAATGCCCATTCAAAACCACATCAAGAAAATTATACACCATGACCATGTTGGGTTCATCCCAGGGATGAAAGGCTGGTTCAACATATGGAAAACAATCCATGTAATTCAACGCATAAGCAGAATCAAAGACAAAAATCACATGATCATTTCTATAGATGCTGTAAAAGCATTTGATAAAATCTAACACCCATGCATGCTAAAAGAACCACACAGAATCAAAATAGAAGGAACACACCTCAGCATCATAAAGGCAATATACAATAGTCCCATAGCCAACATCCTATTAAATGGGGAAAAACCGCAAGAGTTCTACTAAAAACAAGAACAAGACAAGGTTGTCCATTATCACCACTTCTGTTCAATATAGTACTTGAGACTCTAGCCAGAGCAATAAGGCAAGAGAAGGAAATAAAGGGTGTAAAAATAAAAAGAGAAGAACTAAAACTATCCCTTTTTGCAGATGACATGATACAACTTAGAAGACTCAACAAAGTCAGGCAAAAAACTTATAGAACTGATCAACAAATTCAGCCAAGTGTCTGGATACAAAATCAATCTTAATAAATCAGAAGTTTTCCTGTATGTCAACCATAAATCCACTGAAAAAGACATCCAGAAAACAATTCCACTCACAAAAATTAAATTCCACTCGAAAAATAAAATACTTAGGAATAAACCTAACCAAAGAGGTAAAAGACCTCTATAAGGAAAACTATAAAAAGCTGGAAAAAGAAATTTAAGAAGAACTTATAAGATTGAAAGATCTTCCATGCTCTTTGATAAGCAGAATAAATATCATTAAAATGGCCATCCTCCCAAAAGTGATCTACAGATTCAATACGATATCCATTAAATTATCAAGGTCACTCCTCACAGACATAGAAAAATCAGTCATTAACTTCATTTGGAACAACAAAATCTCAGAACAGCCAAAGTAGTTCTTAGCAACAAGAACCATGCAGGATACATCACAATACCTGACTTTAAATTCTACTACAAAGCCACAATAATAAAAACAGTAAGGTATTGGCACAAAAACAGACACATAGATCAATGGAGCAGAATAGAAGACTCAGTAACAACACTTACACACTTACAGTTGATTTTTGACAAAGGAATAAAAAACATACACTGGAAAAAAGATAGCCTCTTCAACAAATGGTGTTGGCAAAACTGGTTAACCATATGCAGAAAAAATGGAAACAAACCCTTCTTTGTGCACAAGAGTCAATTCAAGATGGATCAAAGACTGGAAGTCAGGACAGAGACCTTGCAGCTACTTGAAGAGAGCATAGGTCCAACACTTCAACACATAAGCACAGGTAAAAACTTTCTCAACAAGACCCCAAAGGCACAAGGAACTCAAAGCAAGATCAATACATGGGATTGAATTAAATTGAAGAGATTCTGTGCAGCAAAGGAAACTATCAAGAACCTCAACAGAGAGCTCACAGAGTGGGAGAAAATTTTTGCTAGGTACTCCCCTGGTAGAGGAGTAATATCTAGAATAGACAGAGAACTCAAGAAACTCACCACTAAGAATACAAGTAACCCAATCAAAAAATGTGCAAATGATCTAAATAGATCCTTCACAAAAGAAGAAATACAAATGGCCAATAAATGTATGAGGAAATGTTCAACATCATTAGCAATCAGAGAGATGCAAATCAAAACTACCTTGAGATTTCTCCTAACCCCAATTAGAATGGCAATCATCAAAATCAACAAACAACAACAAATGCTGGCGAGAATGTGAAGTGGGAACCTTAATACATTGTTGGTGGGATTGCAGATTAGTGCAACCACTTTAGAAAACAGTATCGAGGATCCTCAGACAAATGGGAATGAATGTACCATGTGATCCAGTAATACCACTTCCATTCTATCCAAAAGAATGGAAACCAAACTTTCAGACCAATGCATGTGTATCTATGTTTATAGCTGCACAATTGAAAATTGCCAAACTATGGAACCGAGCCAAGATGTCCATCAACAGATGAATGGATTACAAAACTATGGGATATGCACACAATGGAATTTTACTCCGTCGTAAAGAATAAAATCATGTCATTTGCAGGGAAATGGATGGAACTGGAAAACATTGTTAAGTGAGATTAGTCAAGTCACAAAAAGTAAAAAAAATCGCATGCTCTCCCTAATATGTGGAAGCTAGAGAGAAAGTAGGTCATAAGAGGGATTCTAGATGAAGGAGAAACTTTAGATGAGCGAAGAAGGTGACTTATCCGAAGAAGATGGGCGTGGGAGAAACACCACAATGCACATGATATACTTTCATAAATATATCAAAGTCAATCACTAAACTGAACTTGAGAAGGAGGGAGGAGGAGGGAGTAGGGTGGGAATTGGGGAAGGGTTAAATGAGAAATGTGTGCATGTATGCCTTTACCAGCTTGTACCTAACAAAGATGTATGATTACAATGCACCAATAATCATAATAATATAAAAAAGTATAATAAGAGAATCCTGAAATGTGCATCCCTTACTATATTTTAAAGGTCAAACATTATTTTAAGCAGGGATCAGTAAAAGATGAGTGAGGGTACTGGGGATTGAACTCAGGGGCATTTTAACTCCGAGCTACACCCCCAGCCCTATTTTTTATTCTTTATTTTGAAATAGGGTCTCACTAAGTTGCAGAGTGCCTCACTAGGTAGCTGAGGCTGGCCGCGAACCCGGATTCTCTAGTCTCAGTCTCCCAAATGCTGGGATTACAAGTGTGCCTGGTGGAACATGTATTCTTAAAATTTGCTACAAATTATTTGGATCAGGACTCTGTATAGCAGAATAGATGAACATGGTTTGTTGGAAAATAGAACCTCCATCACCTTATCCTGCATTTAATCCCTTTTTTATTTTTATTTATTATTATTATTTTTTATTTATTTTTTGCAGTACTAGGGATTAAACCCAGGGGCATTCTACCTCCAAGCTACACTTCCAGCCAAATTTTTATTCTTTATTTTGAAACAGGGTCTCACTAATTTGCGGAGGGCCTCACTAAGTAACTGAGGCTGGCTGGGAACCCAGATGTTCCAGTCTCAGCCTCCCAAGTACTGGGATTACAAATATGTGCCACTATGCCTGGCTTAATCCCTTTTTAAAAAAATAGTTTTAAAATAATTATTGGGAAAGTACTGAACATTTTTTCCCGCAGCCAGCTCAAGAAGTGCTGAAGGCTGAGCAGCAGCATGGTGTATCGCCTTTTGGGGGGTCTCCTTGTTGATGACATGGAAAGCTTGAGTCTCATGGAGAGGTTCTAAACAACCTTTAACAAAAGCCCAAGTAGAAAAGATGGTTACTTGCACTTTCTTTCCCTGACATTGATATTGTTTCAAAGTTTGACCTACCCAATTCCATACTTCAGAATCTAATATTCCCTCCTCAGAGAACCAAGGACAGGCTTCTACAATCCGATCTAATAATTTTTTTTTATATCCTGCTGCCTGACACAAGCTTTGCCCTGCTTAAGCAAACAGTGAAGCAAATTACATTGATGTGATCTATAAGATGAATTCTTCCCCATGTTACCTGACCTAAAAAAAAAAATTATATCCCTTTCAAAGCAGTCATGACCTTGTCAGTTAAAGGGGTGCAAGTGACTCACCAAAACTCTGAGGTTTCCACAGAAACTCTGAGGCTTCCAGTTCCACACCAATCCCTTACTTGATGGGCACCACTTATTGCCAACTCTATTAGATGCTGCTTACTCCGCAGTTCCACCAGAGAAGGTTGCTGCTTTCTGCAGCTCCCTGAAAGTTATTCCATGGTTCCTGACACAGAAGCTTGCTATTCAAGGTAGCTCCCTGAAAATTGCTTTATGGTTCCTGCCATGGAAGGTTGCTGCTCAAGGCAGCTTCCTGACAATAATCTTCTCACATGACAACAACAGGAAGCCTAATATAATAATTTTAAGAGAATTTAATAATTGGGGGGTTGGGAAGTAGATAGATGATAATTCTCCCTGCCCATCTGTAGCCAGCGCCTTACTTTTATAAAAACTTTAGACAAGACGTAATAAAAGTTAATCAAACACAGAGCTAACAATTGTCATGGGTTACAATAAAGAAGGTCAGTGAGGCAGACATGTGACAAGCTTGGAGGAAGGAGGGATTAGACATTACTGGGCAGACAGGACATCAAAGACCACACCATAAAGATTACACCAGGTCCTTTGGAATGTCTACTTGTGGATGAATACCACCCAGCCAAAAACCATGTATTCAATCAAACTGTACTGGTCCAAGATGATAATCTCAATGTATGTTCTAAAACAGCCCGAGACAAGGAGCATGAGCTCTGGGGCCAGGGATGAGTGGATACTCAGAGGTAGAGCACTTGGCTCTGGGTACAATCTCCAGTACTGAAATTTTAAAAAGTCATTAAAAGCATGAACTAGAGAATCAAATCTGGGATCAAGTACTCATATTCCAAGTTAGTGATGACCTTTGGGAAATGAGTTCATTTATGAGTCTTATTTTCCTTACCTATAAAATGGACACAGCAGTAATCTTCACCCAACTACCCAGATGGCCTAGCTAGACCATGCAGTGAAATCCTGTGGCTGCAGCTGAACTTGTCTGTCTGTAGGGACCTGAGCAGCACTTATCAAGACCATGAAATAACAAACTGTCCCCGCGCGGGAGACTACCCTGTGCAGCCACAGGGACTTGAGTGACAATGAACAGACTCACAGAGTCTGTGAGTTTGCAAGTTACCCTTGTGGAGGTGAGGGTGGGGGCTACAATCAAACATAACAGAAATGTGAATTAGCAGACAGCCCCTAGGGATGTTCGGGCAGGAGGGACCTAGAGTTGGTAGGTTGCTGTTGAGTTTGAGCCTGGCATGCATGCATGCCAGTGACTGACAGCACTCCATGTGATTGTAACCAGCAGATCAACAGTGGTCTCTCTGGGCCATCAAAGCTCAGCAAGCTGGGGCACAAGTTCAGAACATAGCAATTGCTGGTCCTGCTGAGCTTAGGCCCACTGACCACAGAGGCTAGAGGTCAGTGCTCTGCAGTTTGATGGGTTCAAAATCAACAGGGCAACAATGGAGTCTATGGGGCATTAAATCCCAACCAGCAGGCTACAGACTTGGAACAGAACACCATAGTGTCTTGCCCTATGGAGTCTGGGCCTGGAGAGCATGGCGGCCTGCAACCTCTGATTGGTTAATCAGAGACTCCTGTTTGCCTGCACTAAGAACTCAAAAGTTTGATAATGTGAGACAGATTTTCAGAGGAAATATATGCCCCCAGCATTGACTCAATTATAAAGGGATAACAAATAGACACAGGACTCACCCACAAAGAGGAAGAAGATGCCAAGACAACAGAAATAAAAACCTGAGAACTCTGAAAACATGAAAATGAAGAACAGTGAGTTTATTTTTTCCTCAGAAACAATAAACTCCCACAACTCAACAACAGGGGAGATCTCTGTTGTGGATCATCAAAGGTTAAGTTTCTGAGGTCAATGAGACCATCTCAACAGCACACACAGTGAGCTGTAGAGAGGAGAATTCTTGCATGTATGACTGTCTCAAGCTCCCAATATCAGAAATTAACCCAGGTGGCTATTCCTTCTTTATACTGTATTTGTCCTTGATGTATGCTGTGACTAGCCTTTTTCTTTATGTTACAAGTTGCTTTCTGTGTATCCTGAGCTTGGCATTCACAAGTACTTTGTTTAAACTTATGAATAACCTGTGTGTGGTGGTGCCCACTTGTAATCCCAGTACTTGGGAAGCTGAGATCAGAGGATCAGGGTTCATTGCCAGCCCCAGCTACTTAGTGAGTCCCTCTGCAATTTAGTGAGACCCTGTTTCAAAATAAATAATAAAAAATAGGGCTGGAGGTGTAGCTCAGAGGTAAAATGTCCCTGGGTTTAGTCCCCAGTACTGCAAAAATAAATAAATACATAAATAAATAAATAAATAAATAAATAAATTTTATGAATAAAAGAGGCTTCTGTGAGAAGACTTGCAGAAGTAGCAGAAAAAAGCTCTCTGCTTTTTTTCTCCAGCTGCCTCATAAGTAACTGAATAAATAATGCCTAAATAAATAAACAAATCATAAATAGATAGCTAACTTTTATTTAAGATTTTGAGTCTACATGTGAGGACATGAATAAGCCTAAATTGTCTATGGCTGAGAAGTGATCGGTGGCAAGTGACTCCTGAATAGGGACATTGGAAGCAAGCAAGCTTCGTATTTAGGGTGAGTGCCTTGCATCCCTTCAACCACAAAGGTCATGACTGGTTTGTAAGGGGAATCTCACAGCTAGAAAACAAAGAGGAATATTTCATCTTATATGCAATTGCTTTTTCATTCTGTTTCTCTTCCTCACTAGAGGGCAGCTTGCCTTCTCTGGAGTCAGGATTCTGTTTGTCCATGGAGGAAATGTTTGCTTTACTACGTTCACTAGCTTTGCCATCTAGAATATTAGGGCCTGTAATAGCTGCCTGCTTATGGGAGGCTGCTATTTTTGGAGAAATACAGGCATTTCCCTGTCATCAAGCCTCAAGGGCAAATTTCAAGAAATAAATCTTTGCCTTTTCAGGTATTTTGGAAATCAAAGCAAAGTATAACAGAAAATAGTTTACAAAGCTCTTTAACCAATATAATTCTCAAAGCTATGTCATCTAGCTATAAGCCAACTCATGAATGAAAAACCCTCACTCACTCTTTATTGATCCTTATTTAAAATAACATATTAGCCAGGCATGGTGGCACATCCCTGTAATCCCAGTATGTGGGAGCCTGAGACAGGAGGATTGCAGGTTTGAGGACAGCCTCAGCAAGTAGTGAGACACTACTAACCTAGTGAGACCTTGTTTCAAAATAAGAAATAAAATCAGGCTGGAGGAGACTGGAGGATCCCAGATCGTGGCTAGCCTCAGCTACCTAGTGAGGCACTCTGCAACTTAGTGAGACCCTGTTTCAAAATAAAGAATATAAAATAGGGAGACTTCCAGGAAGACGGTGTCAGAGTGAGACACGTCTCAAGAGGTGCTGTGAACTCGATTCATATCAGCCATAGAAGCAGCTTTTAGACAGAAGAAAAAAAGCAAGAAAAAGGTGAAAAATGCTACAAAAACTGAAATACAGCTGATCAGAATCTGGAAGGCCGACCAGGGAGAGCAAAGAAGCCTGTCTCCGCGGCCACGGCGCCAGGCCGCTGAGTGGCAGCCGCCATTGAGCCGGCTCCTGGTGTGGGGTCTACTAACAAAGAAATATATAACGACCTTCTGCATCCCCACCCACCAGAGGTGGAGTGAGCGACTCCTGACCTCCTCATCCGAGCCAGGTGGCATATCGAGGCACCTTCGACAGAGACCAGAATGCGTGGTATGACCAGCTTAAGTCCGCGCAGGGCCACCCCCAGCACACCTCTCCCTACAGAGCCGAAGCAGAGATAACTGCACTCCAGAGCTGGAATCAAAACTGTCACAGGAGCAGCTTTTTGATGGAAGGAAAGAGAAGCAAAGCAACATAAAAGTGAGTAAAGCAACAGGGGCAGTTGGTCAGAAACTAGAGAGCAGCAGGAAGAACGGGGGAGCTTGTGCGTGCACGGCAGTAGCAGCCGACATTTTGACTACTACCCACAGCAGCAGGGATCTACCCAAAAGATCTGCAGAGGCCAAATCAGGTCTGTTCTTACAAACTCGCAGGGATATTTATTTTGTTTCTTGCTGTTGTTTTTTGTTTTCTGGGTTTTTTGTTTTGTTTTGTTTCATTTTTACTCTGTTTTCACTTTGCATTGCTTTGATTTATGTATGTTTGTTCAGAGGATTGGTTGCTTTGTTAGCTTTTGCTAAACCCTAGAAGTCAACACCTGAAACCACCAAAGACACCAATAGAGCAGGCAGAAGAAGCACCAGAGTAATTGCAACTCAGTACAAGATACCACTCACAGAGAGAAAATAAAAATAAACCTATAAATTCAGAGAAAGCCTACAAGAGCAGCAAGGTTATAAATTTAAGAACAGGGAAACCATGGGAAGGAGAAATACCAAAGAAACAATGAGTCAACACAACCTCACAATAACAGAACTCAATGACACTGAATGGCAGAGCTTACCAGAAGATCAATTCAGATCTTTAATAATAGAAATGATACAAAACCTCCAGAAACAATGCAGAGAGAGCTGGAAATAAATAAAGGAACAAATAAACAAAGAAGCTGACACCCTGAGCAGGAATCATAGCGAAGCGTTGAGGGAAGTGAAGGATGTGAAAGATGCAATAATAGAAGTGAAGGCATCAATACAAACTATAAACAATAGATTAGACCACATGGAAAACAGAATATCACTCCTAGAAGATGACTATTCCAGAAATGAATCCATTATACATAATCTAGAAAAAAAATTTGACAGTATGAATCTGACATCGATGAGATCTGGGCCAATTTTAAAAAAGCTAACATAAGAATAATAGGCATAGAAGAAGGATTAGAAGTTGAAACTAATGGAATAAACAACCTTTTCAAAGAAGTAATATCAGAAAATTTTTGAAACATAGAAAGAGAAATTGACACACAGGTGCAAGAAACATATAGAACCCCCTTTAGACAAGACCAAAGAAGAGGTTCACCATGCCACATAATAATCAAGATGACTAATGTAGAAGATAAGGAAAGAATTCTAAAGGCAACAAAAGTAAAAGGCCAAGTGACATTTAGAGGCAAACCAATTAGAATCACTCCAGATCTCCTAAACCAAGTCATGAAAGCCAGGAGAGGCTGGGGTAACATATTCCAAACTCTGAAAGACAATAACTTGCAGCCAAGATTCTCCTACCCAGCAAAACTCTCTGTCAAAATTGACGGGGATATAAAAAACTTCCATGACAAACAGAAACTGAAAACATTTATGTCTTCCAAACCAGCACTGGAGAAAATACTCAAAGAGATTAACTACAAAGAAGAGCTAACAAGTAAATGTCAGAACCAGAGAAACAATAATTTCCAGGAAGCAAACAACTAAGCAAAGAAGAACAAACACTACCGCAAACAGAAGTCAAAATCCAAAATGTTAGGAATTAAAAATCATCTCTCAATAATCACTCTGAATATAATGGTCTCAACTCCCCAATAAAAAGGCACAAGGTGGCAAAATGGATCAAAACCCAGAATCCATCTATATGCTGCCTGCAAGAAACACACCTTACAAAGATTCCCACAAACTAAGGGTGAGAAGGAGGGAGGAAGAGGGAGTGGGGCAGGAATTGGGGAAGGGTTAAATGTGAAATGTGTGCATGGATATCTTTACCTATACTAGCTTGTATCTAACAAAGATGTGTGATTACAATGCACCAAATAAGGGAAAGATGAAAAAAAAAAAGGTTTGTTAAAGTTACACCAGTAGATTTTTGATCTATGTAATGCGGAACCCATTTCTATTAAAGTGGCAGAAACAGCTAAGACATTTGTAGATCGGCTTCAAGCCTTGGTCACTACCTGGCCCTCATTTACCACCTTGCTAGGAGGAGTTATAGTAGCAACAGCAATAGTCATTCTAAGTTTATGCATTCTACCACTCGTTGTATGCCTTGTGATCAATGCCTATGTTAGTATACGAGCAGATTTACATGGAATAAAAATGCAAGCACTGCCTTGCACAGGGCCTGGTAGTCAATGACGGGTTCGATTTTCTCAGGGCAGTATCAACCTAAGACAGGGCTCGTTGAACGACTCATCAAGACCCCATGATGGGTAAGATTAAGCACCTGGTAGGAAACGACCTAAGACAGGCACAGTCCTTTGTGCATTTAAAAATAAAAATGGGGGAGTTGTGGGAGCCCAGCTGGGCCCTTTCCCCCCTGGCATTTGCTATCTGCATATATGAGCAATTATACTAACTCTTCTGCTATGGCTACATTGGCGTCTCAAAGTCTGGAGATTGCTCCTAGGATGCATAGATGAAAGACCCTCCTACTTCTTAGAAAGTAAATATATGACCCTAAAGGGTTACAGTTTTATGACTCTAGAAAGTTTGCTTGACCAGGCTATGTCAAGAATGTGGGCTATACATGTAAAACGAAGAAGTGGTGCTATTTGTGATCTGACAATGATTGATATGTCATAAATGTCTATGTAACCCTGTTGTACTCAAGAAATGTATAAAAAATCCGTGCTGAAAAATAAAATAAAAAAAGAAAAAAAAATCAGGCTGGAGATGTAGCTCAAAGGTAGAATGCCTCTGGGTTCCATCCCCAGTACCACACACACACACACACACACACACACACACACACAAATTGTCTTTTTAAAATAGAGTGAGGGATGCATATCTCAGGCTTTACAAATTTTTATAACTCCATTTTCTAATGCTGTTTTTCTCTTACACTCTAAAAGTTAATTCTAGGATTCTAAAGCTACAATCTAACTCCCCACCCCTCCCAACACACACACACACACACACACACACACACACACACACACACACACACAGGCAAGAAGAAAAAATGAGACAAATTTACAGTGAAACATAGCTTTTTACTACAGAAACCATGGCCTCTCATTTTTTAGCTTATGGATTTTTATAAATTCTCCTTGGGATTGTGCACATGTATTTTTTGTTCTCAATTATTTTTGTTTTGTACAACTAAAGGTTTTCTTTTTTGTGTGTGTGTGGTACTGGGGATTGAACTCAGGGGCATTCTACCTCTGAGCTACATCCCCAGCCCTATTTTGTTATTCTTTATTTTGAAACCGAGTCTCACTAAGTTGCGGAGTGCCTCACTAGGTAGCTGAGGCTGGCTGCGAACCCGGATCCTCCGGTCTCAGCCTCCCAAATGCTGGGATTACAAGCGTGCGCCACCACGCCCGGCTCAACTAAAGGTTTTCTAGGTCTCTACTTTTTTGTTTTTTCTCTTTCTGCTCAACAGCTATCCAAGGGTTAATTCTCTGTCTAGTACCTTAAGAAAGGGGATATACAGTGGTGGTGTTTGATATGGGGTCTTCCTTAAGGCAACAAGTGGCCACCTAAATAATTTGATTTAGTGTCAGTTTTGACTGATGGGTCCTGACTCACACATCCTCTGCTGTATAGGCTTCCATGTTTGTGTCCTCTATTTTATGGTCTGATGCTCACTGGCACAAAACAGATGTGGATAATAGGTTATGTTTTAATATCTAAAAGTTTAAATTTAAAACTATGTTTAGTACCTATCTATAAAAATAAAATGTTTTGCAAATTAAAATTATAAGATGTTTGTATTCTGCCTATGTTTATATATGTCTATGTGTAAATGTATTGTCTGTCTATTGTATCAAAATTGGCTTTCAAATAAATGAGAACTCATAAATTAAAAAAAGTAATAACAATAGCCACTTAAAATCTTAAAATTAATTCATATTTGTTAATAAAAATAAAAGTTAAAGATATTATTAAAAATTATTAACATAAATGTGTACATATATGCCTTTATCAGTTTGTACCTAACAAAGATGTATGATTACAATGTACCAATTAATAAAAAAAATTCAACAACGAAAAAAATATTATTTACATGATTCTTTTCCAGGACGCTTGCAAATCAGGAATGAATCTATTTTTATTAGATGTTTAAAGTATAATGGTTTTTTTTTTTTTTTTTTTTTTTTTTTTTTTTGCGGTACTGGGGATTGAACTCAGGGGCATTCTACCTCCGAGCTATACCCCCAGCCCTATTTTTTATTCTTTATTTTGAAACCGAGTCTCACTAAGTTGCGGAGTGCCTCACTAGGTAACTGAGGCTGGCCGCGAACCCGGATCCTCCGGTCTCAGTCTCCCGAATGCTGGGATTACAAGCGTGCGCCACCACGCCCGGTTATAATGGTTATTTTCATTTAAGTTTCTTTTTTCTTTATAGGAAAGAAGCCTTAAAATGTTAACTATGCT
>PVLC010026566.1:0-22576 GCA_004027655.1 Graphiurus murinus | reverse complement strand
AGTGTCTTGGCTGAATTTCACATTATTACTCCCTAGCTCTACAATCTCTCTGTGCCTCAATTTGCTGTTGACAAATGGAGAGAATAATAGTTCCTACCTTACCAGATTATTAAGAATTTAAAAAGCATCTCACTCATAAGTACTCAATAAATACTAGCTCTCATTATTTTTAGTGGACACCCAATTATTGGGTACATGCTATATGCCAGCTACTCTGTGTATGTATGTGTGTGTGCACATGTGTATAACATATAGTATACAGACACTCATGCACTATATACTATATATTTATTTATTGTGGGTCTCCCCCATCTTCATAAAGGCAATTTGTTTATTTGGGTCCTTGTACCTAGAATAATGCCTGGGACATGGTAGGCACTCCAAAACATTATTTGAGTCAACCAATGCATAGGAAAATCTCTATGCATATAAATATTTGTATGGTATGTGTACTGCTATTGTTTGCATCTTGAATGTTTCCTAAAGGTCTATGTGTTGAAAGCTTGGTTCTCAGCCTGTGGCACTACTGGGAGGTGGTGGAACCTTTAAGAGGTGGGGCCTAGTGGAAGGAAGTTAGGTCATTGGTGGGTGTGTCCTTGAAGGGGCATGCCCTTTCACTTTCTGGCCACCATGAGGTGAGCTGCTTTGCTCTGTTAAGTGTTCCCCACCATGATGTTCCCCTGCCACACCAGTGCCTCTCCATAGCAATGGAAGTTACTGAGCATGGACTGAAACCTCTGAAACTGTGAGCCAAAATAAACTTTTCCTCCTTTTAAGTTGATTATCTAAGGTATTTTGTCATAGTAACAGAGAGCTGACTAACACACATGCATGCATCTATGTTCACAATTATATATGTACACATATAACTAAATCCACACTCATATAAACACACACACACACACACACACACACACACACCACATAATTAGAAATATAAAGTGTTTTCTTGCCAGGAACCTTGGTATTAGGTTAGAGTACCGATTGTGAAAAATCTGGTCATCGCAATCCAATTTAGCACAATCCAATTCCAGGAAATACTTTTGTATAGAAATCCTGAGGTTTCAAAAAAAATAGGGAAGATGTTAAAACTGCTACTTTGGAGGAATCAAAGAGGAGGAAGTGGAAAGTTGTCTCCAGGAAAGAGATAATGCAGAGAAAAGAAGAGAAATACAGGAAGTGATCTGGCTAGAGCCCAGGGAATCTGGACCAGTGCTGATCAGCCGATGGGCTGGGTGGGTGCTCCTGGGGTGTGCTCTGGGGGCACCTGCACCCTTTGCCATCATTTCCAGGACTTCTTTTAGACCATCCATCTAAAGAAACAGTAGTTGCTTCCCTCTAGTCATCCAAAGGCTGCTTTTCCACAAAGGTCTGTTTGCTCAGTTTCCCAGGGCTCCTGGGATTACTTTAAATGACAATTCCTGGACATTTAAGACTTTTGCTGAGTCACTGCTTAAGAACTTTCCTGCAGGCTCAACCCCAGGCTCGATTCTGATGGAGGCAACAGGCTGCAGCATTACAGCCCTAGCAACAGGCCTCAACTAAACAGAAGCTGATCAGGCACCCAGTGCTTATCACAGGGAGAGAATCCTGGTCATCCCTGATAGGTGAGCTGCCCACTACCGAGCCGGCGTCATTGGGCTTTTCTTCATGTGCTTTTCTCCTAGGAGTTACAGGTTGTAGGGACCCCTAGCTGTAGGGCTCCCCTGATCTGCTTAGCTTCTTCTGGGGTTCCAGGGGGAGCAGAATCCTCATTTCCCTACCCACCATTCCTCCATCCTGGTATTTCTGTGGACTGTTGAAACGTGAGTGCTCAAACCAAAGAATGTGAGGGGCTGGTGTGGCTTTCTGTGCTATCAGCAGGGATGACACTAAATGTAGCTTTGCAGTCACATCCTAAGCTATCAGAGCCCTAATAACCTCAGTCTTCCTTCTTTAGGAGTGTCTGAGGCTTAGGGGCACTTAGCATAATTCCACTAGTTTAGCAAACTAATGATGTAGAAGGAGTGTTCTTTATTCCGTTAGAACTTGAGAAGGAGGGAGGGCGAGGGAGTGGGGTGGGAATTGGGGAAAGGGTTAAATGAGAAATGCATGCATCATATATGCCTTTATTGGCTTGTACCTAACAAAGATGTATGATTACAATGCACCAATTAATAAAACAAATTAAATTAAAAAAAGAAAATGAACTACTTTAGCAGCAAGCTTTTGTACAATTATAAGCAAATTTTACAAATGGCTTTTATATAGTTAGAGGTGGTGTGCCTTCAAAATGAGCTCATCCATTTAAGCATTTATTCATCAAAAATACAGTGAGTACTTGCTCTGCAGAAGGCTGCTATGCAGGTGGGGAATGGTGACATAAATTAGGAGGAAATGAATATTCATTCTTGCTGCACATCACATTGGTTGGGTGCTTCCCTGATCTTTGCATTTAATCTTTAGAACAATTTTGTGGAGTCAGTGTGGCAAAGGCTGGGCCTTGTCTGCTGGTCATGATTCTTAGCGTTCTTTGGATCACAGAATTTCCCCAGCGCTGCAGTCCAGCAGTGTATGTGTCTTGCAGAAGAGGTAGTGTGTAGGAAAAAGGGACAAGGGCCAAGGGAGCACCAGAAGTTGACGGTTCATCAGACACATGGCTGTAAATGGACCTCCGCCATGGCAGGTGGGCAGTAATGGCAGGCAGGCTGGTGCCAGATTAAAGAGGCCCCAGAGCAACAGGTCGGGCGCTCAGGCTTCGAGGGCAGGGTTCAGGGAGGCCTGTGGAGTTCTGAGTAAGGTGGTAGAAAATCACAGATGCAGAGTTAGTGAGCGTTTACTAAGCTGTGACTGTGTCCAGGCACTGGCCAGAGACGAGTGAGGACAACAGAGGGGAGGAGGACAGACAGGAAACCAGAAGGCCAGGGAGGAGGCTAAGTAGGGAAGCTGCAGCAGGAGAGAAGGGGGGCAGATGTGAGAGAGTTAGGAGGCAGCACTGACAGCACTTGGCAGCCGGCTGGGTGTGGGAGGGAAGGGAAGGAGAGGAGCCTGAGACAACCTGGAGGTTTGTTTTCGTCTAGCTTGAAGAAAGGAAAATTACTTAAAGAGAGTCTGACCAGCCTTTTTTCCTTAATTAACACAGTGAACGAAAAGTTCTACAATAAGCCATAAAGACCTCCTTTTTCCAAGGAATAGCTTAACAATTACATAAGTGAAAGAGGTACGGTCCCAGCACATTCTGTTTCTCTGAGGATGTAGGGGCTGGTGGAAAATTCAGAGTAATGACCCTCTGACTCTACACATTTCAAGACCTGAATTCATAATGTCTCAGAGTTGGCATGGCTGAGAAGACCATGAGCAAAGTAATCAAAACCCTGTTGGGTGACTCTGTTGATACATTTTGTAACTGTCAAATATCTTTCTAATTTAAAAATTAACCCAGAGTTTGAAGATATCTTTGGAACCTTGGGAACTAGTGAATGGGATATTTCTATGTTCATGACATCCAGAGGATTCACACACATCCATTCAAAATGCTTCTCAAAACAGGATAAGACAAGTAAAAAATCATTTATCTGGTCATCTTTCTTTGTCTTTTTCTCCCTTATCTTTTTTTCTTTTTTTTTTTTTTGGCAGTAGGAATTGAACACAAGGGCATTCTACTTCTGAGCTACACCCCCAACCCTTTCTATTTTTTTTTGTTTTTAACTTTAAACAGGTTATCACTAAGTTGTGGAGGGCCTCACTAAATTGCTGGCACTGGCCTCCAACCTAAAATTCTCCTGTCTCAGCCTCCCAAGTACTAGAATTCCAAGTGTGGGCCACCACCTCTGGCTCCTTTCATATCTTCAATCACCTTATATCGCAGGATACAGCTAGTCTTGGAGAAGTGTTAAACTCTGACAGTAAAGCAAAATCAGAGTTAAAGGCAAATGCTTAATAATTACGTTCCAACATAAGCTAGCGGACAAGGAATTTTAGGCTCAAAGAGCCAACTACTCTGCATTCCTGGAATATCCCAATCCGTTTCTCATTCTGGTGAATATTTTTCCTTTGCATGTTACTGCAACAAGCCTAGTGGATTTAATTTTTGTGTTGATTTGCCTCTAACAGGTTTAAATCAGGAAACTGAAAGTGTTTTGTCTGTGCGTTTTTTTGTTTTGTTTTTTTCTGGTACTAGGTATTGAACCAAGGGACATTCTACTGCTGAGCTACACCCCCAGCCCTATTTTTTATTCTTTATTTTTGAAACAGGGTCTCAATAAGTTATGGAGGGCCTCACTAAGTCACTGTGGCTGGTCATGAACCTGCGATCCTCCTGTCTCAGTCTCCTAAGTACAGGGATTACAAGCATGTGTCACCACTCCGGCTTTGTGTGTGTATTTTTAAAACATTAATCCATGAAAAAGGAGCCAGGTGTGAGTTTCTGAACAGGAGGGGGGCGTCCCTATGGAGGCTAAATGAACCCACTTTGTTTCTTGTTCTTTAATGGATTCTGTGGCACCATCATTTTCTTGCTCAGGTTCTGAAAACTCAGTGGTATTGCAACATCCTTAGAAGGTGACTCGCCTCATGGCCATACATTGCTAGTCAAACCCAGGATTCTTCTACCTCTCTCTACCTCACTGGCCATTCTCCAGAAGCTTCAACCTGCCCATCACAGCACCTATTTCTACTGAGCTGGCTCTGGCTGGTTTTTGTCCCTCTCCTTCTTCCTCCACTGTCCTACATCTTGACCCCTGCACTAAGCCCTGGTGATCCTGGCTTCACCTCTTCTTGATGAGGACCAGCAGAGCTGTCTGCACCTGCACGGGTTGAGGTGCAATGGCTGGTGGGAATAGGAAGTGGTTGGCTTCTTTTGGGAGCCTCACTATTCATCCAATAATTCCCTTTTATCAACGCTTTAATAGGCATTGCTCTTAAGGACACAAAGGTGAATTCAAAATAGACTTACCTTCACAGATCTCATTGCATATGGGGAGACTGACAGAAACTGTTCTGTGTGGAGGAATAGTCTTAGTCCATTTTCTATTGCCTTAGCAGAATGCCAGATTGGGTAATTTCTTTTATTTTATAATTTTACTGGTGCATTGTAATTGTACATCACAATGAGGTTGAGAGTGATAGAAACATACATGCACTCAGCACTTGGTGTGTTCCCCTCAGGATCCCATCTTACTTCTTCTCCCTCCCTGTACTATTAATGAGAATGGAATTGATGACTTCAATTATGTACACTGCATTATTTGGATTCTTTCCTTCATCAAATCTCCCTTTCCCCTTCCCCACCTCCCTTTCCACCTCCCACTCTCCTGACTTTTTTCCAATACCTGTTTGCCCCAGGCTAAGACCTGGGAGTAAAGGCCTGGCCAGAGTCCCCATGGGCTCAGGAGCAGGGTGACCAACCATCCTAGTTAGCCTGGGACTGTCCTGGCTTTTAACACTGAAAGTCCTACAACCTGGGAAGCCTGTCAGTCCCTGGATAATCCAGGAAAGCTGGTCTTTCTGCTTCATGGGTTTGCTCATGGTAATCCAAGTCACTTGAAGGGACCAGCAGGACCTGCCTTGGAATGATCCCTGAATTGGAGCCAGGACACCTGGATTTGAGTCCCAGCTCTGTTCCTCACAGGCTTATAATTCTGAGAAAGTTGTGTTTCTAGTCTCTGTAGTGACCATATTTTCTGTCTTCTGACCATTTGAGTCCTTGAACCTGGAGAAACTTTTCCTCCTTGGGATAACTAATTCCTAGAGATAGCACAGGATTCTTCCCCTTAAAGCATGCCTTTGATATGCAAACCAACCAGTCCAACCATCTTCTTCCTTAAATGCACACACCAAGTCAATATTCTCCCTGCCCTAAGTTATTAAAAAAAAATTATTTTTTTTTCATACAGAGATTGAACCCAGAAGCATTCTACCTCTAAGCTATACCCCAGACCTTTTTATTTTTATTTATTTTATTTTGAGACAGGGTCTTGCTAAATCGCTAAGACTGGCCTCGAAACTGCCAGTCTCCAGTCTCAGCCTCCCAAAGACTGAGATTATAGGCATATGTCCCTCCACCTGGCTTTCCCTGTCTTAAACCAGTCACTGGACAAGAGACCACCCCTACATCCCAGAGCTTGCTGGAATTATTCGAACTGCCTAATCCTAAACTTACACAGTGCTCTACCTTGTCCACTCCCTCCCCAAGAACCCCAGTGAAAGCTCTGTTTCTGCTTTATTCTCTCAGGCCCCAGACTGAGCCTGGTGCTTCCCCACGTGCCCCTGGAAGGTGTGCTTGCCTCCTAACTCTAGGAATCTGTGAGTATAAACCTCTCCCTTCCTGATAGTCATTTCCATGCCTTCCCATGCCTGATTAAAGCAAATCCCAGGTTCATTTGAACACACTCCCTTTTCTTATCAGACCTCCCTGCCTCACTTGCATGTTGCAAGGGCCTAAAGAGATAATGTCTATAAAGATGCTTTGTAAGCCTTAAAGTACAAGATATTTTTATTATCATTCTTTTAGCTCTGGAAATACTGGAAATCCCTACGGGGTCCTATTGAGGACACAAGGAGGCTCTTCCTGGGAGGCTGCTCCAGGTCACTACCCATGGCCTCTTTGCTGTGAATGATCTGCCAGCTAGGCAGCAGCAGCCAAGGCCCATTTGGACGGCAGCCTTTTGGGCTCCTGGTCTGGCCGTCTCCTCTCTAGTTTGCACCTCCTTTTCCTTTCACTGGGGGAACAAACACATTTGGAGTTCAGAGGAATGAAACCACACTATAAAATGCTTGTCTGAGGAAGAAAGCTTCCCATGCCTTTAGAGAGTATGCACACGAGGGAGGAGGGCTTCCAGCGTGGATCTCCAAGAAAAACACATGTGAGCTGTTAAAACCAGAGGCAAGCACATTGGGCGGGACCCGCCTCGTAAAAGCAGGAGCCTGCATATTCTCTTCTAAATCCCTTCCTGGAAGCTGGCCTTCTCTTTTCCAGCCCGGGGCTGTTTTCTCTGGTTCACCTCCCAGCCTGGTGGTTGGTATCCACAGAGTCAACATAAAAGCCATGTGCAACCTGCGACCACCTCTCAGGTACCTGAGCTGTGAAATAAAATCCTGAGCAGACCCAGGCCAGTTATATAGTTGTTGTGTGGCTTTGGTAAGCATGAAGTGGATGTGATGGTAGCTGGTGGGACCTTGGGATGGCACTGCCAGATAAAACATGGGATGCCCAAATATTGCTGGGACATACTTAAACGGAAAAAGTATTTGTTGTTTCTCTGAAATTCAAATTTAACTGGACATCCTGCATTTTTATTTGCTAAATCTGGTATCCCTAATTTGAGATCCTATTTCTGAATCTGCTTTTTCACTTCCTGGGTAGAATAGGCCTATGCCCTTCATTTCCTGTGGGGATTTCTGGGTTGGGTCTTTTGTCCTCTCCCTTGCTGCATGGGTCCTGAGATTCTCAAGCAGGTGAGCTCTAGAAGTAACCTGCTCTGAGGTCTAAAACTAGGCCAGTACTTAGCAAGTAGATGAGAGTGCTGAATGTGGGTTTGGAAAGCGATCAAACTGGTGAATCTTGCAAAGTCTGGAAGAGACTTGTAGACATAGAAAATGTGGTTGTGGCTGGGTTAAGTGAACAATGCTTCCAGGAAAATTTGTACCAGTGGGCCTTTGGCTAGGTAGTCAACTGCTGCTGTAATGCTGCTGGTGGTGGTGGTGGTGGTGTGTGTGTGGGGGTAAGGCATCACTCTTTCTGCAACAATTATTTTGGCATCTGGGTCTTGGCTATTCCCACTTGCAGCCTTTTTCATCTATTTATATCTAGGAATTTGTAAGGGCCCAGGGAGAAGAAGTGTTGGGGTTGCTACCCTTTTGCCTTAACTTTGAAAATAATTAAAGGGTATGTGGTGAATTAGGTAGGCCTGGCTGAGGCCAGAGAGTAGGAAAGGCAATAGAGGACCCCATGAGGAAACACTATGCAAAGGAAGGAGGTGGGAGGAGACAGGGCTAATGAAGGAGAGAGGCATTCCAAGACCATTCTGACCATGGCCCAATCAGGGGGTCATGGGAGCAGAGAGAAGAAGGCTACATGTGTGGACAAAAAGAGCTGTCCATTAGGAGTTGTGTGTCCTCCTTGTAGGCTGTCTTTATTCATCCCTTGAGGAGTACCAAGACTGGATGGACAGATTGGCATAAGATATATAGGCCAGTGTAGACAGAAAACTGGGCCCTGGAGTAAGCTGGAATTGTGACTCTATCTCTGCTCATATCTCTAGAGATTGGCCAAGACACTGGTACACTCTCAACCACACCTGTGGGTTGGAAGCTGCTGAGATAGAGACAGGGTGGTCCAGTGCTCAGTGATCCTGAGGCCAGCCAATTCTGTTATGATCAAAAGGTGACAGTAGGAGAGCTAAGAGAAAGACTGAGCTGAGGTTAAAGGGCACAAGCATGTGTGTGTGTGTGTGTGTGTGTGTGTGTGTGCATGTGCATGCACACAATTTTTAAGAACATATAGGAAGTACAACCTGGGCAGATGACTGAAATTCTCCAATTTTGTGTGTGGGGGCTCAGAGTTATTATAGTTTGGATATTCAAGGAAACGAGATTTCATTCTATAGTCAAGGGGCTGGTGAGATCAAGGCTTTGGAGAGACACCAAAGCCTTTGGGAAGTTGATACCAGACTAGACTTCTTTTGATTAAGTTTCTTTCAACACTAGATTCAACTTCTTTCAAATGGAAGATCTTGCTCAATGTTGTCAGTTCTTATCTTCCACAAATGTTTAGTTCATGAAGAAGCAGGAAAGGGGAACGAGGCCAGGAGCTGTTTTCAAAGTCTTCATCTGGGTGTGTGCAGCTATCACTAATTTGTAAAAGTGCAGTGTGCGATCTGCCACCTCGTCAGATGTGTGCCCTTGCCCAAGTTTCTGTTTAAAAAGAGAATGCTCTAGAGTATAGATGCCACCGTCCTATCATGGCATTGTTATTGTGGCAGGATTAGTAGACATTTGGTGTATACCAAGCACTAATCTAAGCACTTTAAATATGCACCACTTGATCCTCACTATAGCACATTACAGACAAGAAGCAAAGCAACTTGCCCAGGTAACATAGTAATCGTGAGGTGAGCTTGTTCTGTGCATCTGTCTTCCTGCTAGACACTAAGATTTGCTGCAGCAGAGCAGAGCAAACTGGACAAATGAGGGCCAAAAAATGGGAAGTGAAAGATTTGTAAGGAAATGCAAGCAAAAGAAAGAAAAAATAGGAGGATTGCAAAGTGGAGCCACAAGTGAAACTGATAACAAAATCCTTGCCCTGATGTTGGTCAATAGAGATGAGCCACAGGGAGAGTCAGTGCTGAGCTTTTTTGTAATCGACATGGAGAGGAAAACCAAAACCATTTTCAAAATTCCCTGTGTCCACAAGGCATAAAGGTCAAGGATCCGGGGCACTGTGTGACTATTGGTGGAGCTAAGAAAAAGAGAAATTGTTTCCAGTCGTTCTTTGAACAGAAGTTGGGGAGTTTCTGGAGCAATGGAAAAATGCAGCTAAACACTGTGATGTCCATTCTTAGGTAGGGATTGTTTATCAGTTGTGTGTGTTCTTGTCTTGGGGATCACTTGTATTAACAATAACTTTATCACCCTCCCCAGCATCGAAGCAAACTAACTTCTAAATGCATTCTCTCTGAGAAGCAGCACAGATGGTTACGAGGGCTCCCCTTTCTCCTGCAGAACTTGAGAATTTGCTTGGCATCAACTGGATCCGAATGGAATTTCTCACTTACTCACAGGAGTGCCACAAAGGCTCAGTCAGTCTCTTCCACTTTCATAATCTCCCTTTCTCTTTCCAAGACTTAGATGAACACAAGGCTTGAAATCAGATATGGGGACACTCTTACTAATGTAGGGAGGGAGTATTGTTGTAAGTATAAAACTGCTTATAAAATTCTTACAGTAATTGGAAAGAAATTGCAAACATTAACAGCTAAGTCCCAGTTCAGCTTACACTTCATTAAATAAAAAATCCTTCAAACACCATAATCATTCAAAGAGGACCTTCCTCAGCGTAGTTGAGCAGAACCAAATGAAGGCCAGTGGGAAGGAAGCAGATGGCCTCCAACCCATAAAAGTCTCTGAAGTTCCATAATCAGCCTTGTATTTTCACCAAATGGTCTCTAAAATCTGTCCAGAACCCTTTCAACTGACTGACTTCCCAAAGCGAATTCATACTGGGAGTCTGCTACAGTCTGGTGGCAGTTCGGTTCTCTTCCACCCATTCTCTTTTGAGACCCACAACAACCCTGAGAGTTAGGTTGGAAGGTTTCATTTCCCTTGTTTTATAGATAAGAACACAGGCTGGGCATGGTGGTACATGCCTGTAATCCAAGTACTTGGGAGGCTGAGACAGGCAGGTTTGAGGACAGCCTCAGCAACATACTGAGACTCTCAACAACATAGTGAAACTCTCAACAACTAATGAGACCCTGTTTCAACACAAATATTAAAAAGGGCTGGGATAGAATGCCCTTGAGTTCAATACCCAACACCACAAAAATATAGATCGGAACATTATCTCTTAGAGAGATAATGGAACTTGCAGGTCTTATATATGGGAGCCTCTGGGGTATAAAGGGATCCAGTACTCAAACCTGGGTCTTCTGGGCTCTCACACTCTCCCTCTGGCCTCTGGCTTCACTCACCAAGTGTCCTCTAGGCTACTCTCCACCTATCAGAAGGCTGGAGGCCAGGTACCAACTGAGCCCTGTTCCACATCTCTCAATAAACCTGCATTCCCTGCTGGCAAGGATAAAGAAGGCAAGGTCCTTCTGTGTCAAACCTTTGCCATTTACAATATGAATCATAGCACTCATTTATAAGGTTTCCTAGGCCCTGTCTTTCAGCCCTTTCCTCCTGCTCTCAGTGCATCCAGAAGGTCCTTCTCCCACCCTGCAGATTTGGGGACTAAGAAGGCTGCTATTGCGTGGCACATTAGTGCTCCAAGAGGTTGTGTTCCTGCTGACCATGTGCTTGTGGAAGCTTCCCTAACTTTCCCAGAGTAATTGTGAGGACCATAAAAAGGAGAAAGCATAAAATAGTACATTAGTGCTCTTCCCAGCTTGTTAATTTGAGTGATGCTTCCCCTCCTATTAATTTACTCAGTCATCTATTCCCTTGGCTATTTTTTGTTGAGCACCTCCTATTGTTCTTGGTATTAGGGACACGGCAGCAGTCAAAACAAACCCAAATCCCTGTCTGTAAGAAATTTATATTCTGTAGCAGAAATAGAAAATAGATAATTAAAAAATAAGATAAAATGAACCAAGCCTGGTGGTACATACCTATAGTCCCAGTACTTGGGAGGCTGAGACCAGAGGATCACAGGTTCAAGGCCAGCCTCAGCAACTTAGTAAGGCCCTCAGCAATTTAGTAAGACCTAATTTCAAAAACAAAAAGGTAGCTCTGGGGTAGAACACCCCTGGGTTCAATCCTCAGTAATACACACACACACACACACACACACACACACACACACACACACACACAAAAATAAATAACTAGTGTGTAATAAAGAGGTGATGTTTAACCTGAATTCTGGCAGATGAACAGGCACAGCTGTGCAGTGAGCCAGGTCACGATCCCCCCCAACACACAGCAAGGTTCAGATGGGCTGGTCAATGTGGCTGGAGTGGAGCAAGCAAGGGCTGGATTGTCAGCAGAGGGGTAGAGACCAAAGCAGGTCGTGCCAGCCTCAGAGGACCCCCGCCCCCCACCACCAAAAAAAAAAAAAAAAAAGCAACAACAACAAAAAAAAGCAACTATCTGAACTGGAGAGAGAAATGAATAAGCCAAGAAACATACTTGGATAGTTTAACATATCCCTGTAGAAAACAAACAGATGACAAGTGTAAGCTCTGTAGAGATGTAGAAGATCTGAAAACTATGTATATATACACAAACACATATGCACATTTTGTTTTTAAATACATTAAATGGTTTTCAGCACATGGAACATTTATGAAACTGCCCATGTACTAAGTCATTAAGAAGCCTCAAAAAGCCAAATGAATGAGTATCATCCAGGTTATATTCTCTAACATATGACAGAAAATCAGAAATAACTAAAAAATTTCACTTTTATTTGCTTTTCAAAACATACTTTTATTGGTACACTGAAATTATATATCATAATGAGGTTCAATGTGATACAAACATTCAGCACACAGTGCATGGTGTGCTTCCCTCCGAATTACACCCTGCTTCCTCCTTCCCCATACATGTTAGTGAGGTTGGTGGTGATACCTTCATATACAGACATAAAAATATTAGAACTGTTACCTTCTTCAAGCCTCCTTGCCCCCCTCTCCCAACCTCCTTCCACTATTCTACTGGTCTCTTTCTTCATTTATCTGAGGTCTCTTTTGCTTCCTATTTCCTCCCTAGCTTCCACATAGGAGAGGAAACATAGGACTCTTGACTTTCTGAGACTGGATGATCTCACTTAGCATAATATTCGTTAGTTCAAACCATGATTTCCTTTTTTAATTCCTTCAATTTCTCTGTTGAGCTTTTCTGATTAGATACTGAATTGTTTCTCTGTGTTTTCTTGAAGCTCATAAAGTTTAAATCCTAGAAGAGTTCATACATACCGATTGCTTTGTAGCCAGTTTTTGGTGTCTTATTTTGCCTGCTAGGTTAGGTAGTGGCTCCCTGAAAGTTTCTGATGCTTGTTGGCATACGACAGTATCTGCACATTGAAAGACTGTTTGTTCCAGTCTTTGTAGTCTGGCTTTGTGTGTGTCCTTCCAGAAATTCTAAGCAGGGTGCTTATTTTCTCTGAACCTGTGGTCACTGCCCCTACTTCAGCACTAGATGGGGCCCTGAGTCCAAGTTTGCTGCAAGTCTGTGGTGGGTGTGTTACCACTGTTTCAGCACTAGAGGGTCATCCAAGCCCAAATTTGTCACACATTTGCAGTTAGTTCAGGATGGACTGGAGGAGTGTCTAGAAAAGGTAGTCTGTACCTGCAAGCATCTGCCCATGGCTGGGGCGGGCCTGGATAACTCCTCCAGAGTCACCAGCCAATGGTCATGTGCCATGAGATTCTGCCCAGCACTGGGCCTCACTGCAGAGAGAGATAAATTTTGGATTCCCAAGCAATAATTTGTATATATCTCCCTCTTTTTCCTCTAAGCAGACAGTGATACAATGACTCTCTGTGTTGTGTGGCCTGGGGTTGTGGGAAGGATGGGGTAGGCAAAGCCACAAGGCTGGGTCACACCCAGAGCCACAGACTCCCCTTCCAGATCCTTCCTCATCTGTTCTGCCCTGGGAGGCTGATCTCAATGGATTGCAATTCCCTTGTTCCTTTGGGCTCAGCCAATTGGAGGCACCAGCAGAATATGGGAGGCAGAAGAGGAGCATTTAATATCCCCGTCTCCTACGTCTTCTACATCCTTACTACAGTTCTGGCAATGCCATGTTCCTGCAGCCACAGATCCTGCCGGGCAGTCCCTTCCCATGGCTCAAGCTTTCATGGGCCCTTCCCTTTTTCTGCCACTTTAGGCCTCAGGATGGTAACAGGGTTACCTTCCTGCTGCTAGTCCTTGGGTAAACCCTGTGACTTCTCCCTGTAGACCATCCCTTCTTTATTCTCACCAGTGCCCTTCCTGCTAGGTCTTGCATCCAAGGGCCAAGACAGAATGCAAACCTAATTTGTCTTTGTTCAGGTGCTGAACAGAGGTGTGGTAAGTGGAGGCAAGGGGAGACCAAGCAGATAGTGAAGGGCCACCTGTAAACCCTGCTGTGGTCTGCCCTGAGAAGACAGGTTCTGCTATTTCTCCAGGGCTGCGGTAACTTCTCAGCTTGAACTGGGGAGAATGTCTTAGTCTTTGAGGGCAGAGACGGCTCAGATTAAGGCTGAGAGATGGCAAGAAACAAGTCTTCCAACTGAAGGCCCAGGATAGGTAAAGGTAGGTCTTGCAACTGACCTGTGGTGGAGCTGCTCAAGCATTTCATAAGAAAAAAAAAATGGGCCTTATGTTCTTGCCAAGGACAGAACAACAAACAGTCCATTGATAAAGGCAAGAAAAGTCATTGCTGAGGCTGGCATTGCTTGCGTCAGTAGGTCTCCAGTTACAGCCTCTCTGTGTGGTGCTCTTAGTAGCAATCTCTTCTGTTTCTTCATCATGCCATTTTAGGTTGTGTGCCAGGCGGGAACAAGGAGGTCAAGTTCAGGATCTCAGCTCTGTCCTGTGATGGGCCAGGAAGGCCTCTTCATCTCCACTGATCTGCATTCCTCTGTTTGCCAAGTGAGGAGCTTGAAGGCTGTTTCAGATAATCTCACTTTGCCTGTTTTTGTTGTTGTTGTTGTTTTTGGTTTTTTGTTTGTTTGTTTCTGTTTTTGCTTTTGCTTTCAGCTTCTTCCAAATAAGCCCACTGGCCCAGTCCCTGGGTCCAGTCTCACAGCATCTGGGTCATGCCCACCATTATGTCTCCTATGCTTATGTCCAGCAGGGCAGCAGACCCAATAATGTCCAGGGTTTAGATCTGAGTACTGGGATCTCTTTATCTCTCTGACATTGCAGCCATCCAGCCCCCAAAATGGTGCCCCTGGAGCAAGCCCTGTGCATGGGAACTGGGTAGAGCTGAGTTGTTCAGGATTAATTCCTTGCCTCTGAACCTTATCTCTTGACTCACAAATAAACAGAAGCTGTCATAGCTTCCCCATGGCTTGCTCAGAAGTGGCAAGGTGTCTGGCATCTGGGAGACAATCAATAAAGAGACTCCTTCACTTTAATTCTGCTGCAGGAGGCCTGAGTCCTGGGCCTTTTCCCTGAATACACATGCAGGAACACACCAGTACTCCTGGCAAGCACCGGGGATGGTGCCTTCACAGGACAGTAGCCAGATTTTGCTGCCTCCCTCTCAGAGCCTGGCCACTGCACCTGGGCAGGTTCACACCCCATCCTGGCTCCAGCTCCCTTCCCCTTTTCATACCCTGCCTTCTGCCTAAGCTTATCTGAGTCACAGTACAGTATCTTTGAGGTCCAGCATTTCATATTTCTTTGTTCATGTACCAACAACTACAACTACAACTCTGCCTTGAGACCTATAAAATGAGGGCAAATATTTTGTACTCATTGATGGCAAGAGGTGAGGTATCTAAAATAATATATAAGTAGGTACATATTAAATTATATATATATATAATATGTATATATATGTATGGCATTTAAGGATAGTTTTATTCTGCAGACATTTGAACTGAAATGTACCAACTAATATAGCAGCTATAATAATCTTTATTCCAATGTCTAATAGGTGATTTTTGTCAGACTATTTAGAATATTAAAAGATGTTTGGATGGGATTTGGATGACTTGGGTCTCTTTACAAAGCTATCCAAGGATGTTTGACTTGTTTTCACTTGATAAAATTTCCTGGCATAAATAGAGACATTCAACACTATACCTAGGCCAGCACTGGAGCTAGTTCACAGTGTCTTCCCTTGAGAAGAGAGAGAGTTAAAAGAGGGAAGGGGAAAAGTGTGGGTGGGGCATCAACTCTCACTTTTCATTTTGCTCTGTTTGTAAGAACTAACTTGTCTTCTCCTCCTTGTCCTTCTCTGCCTCGTTCTCCTCCCCTCCCTTCCTTCCTTCCTCCCTCCCTCCCTCCCTCCCTCCCTCCTTTCTTTCTTTCTTTCTTTCTTTCTTTCTTTCTTTCTTTCTTTCTTTCTTTCTTTCTTTCTTTCTTTCTTTCTTTCTTTCTTTCTTCTTTCTTTCTTTCTTGTACTGGGAATTGGACCCAAGGGCCATTCTACCTCTGATCTATACCCCCAGACCTTTTTATGTTTTATTTTGAAATGGAGTATTGCTAAGTTGCTGAAGGTCTTGCTAATTTGCTGAGGCTGGCTTTGAACCTGTGATGCTCCTGTCTCAGCCTCTCAAGTACTAGGATTACAAGCATGCACCATCACAGCCGATCCTTATTTCTTTATTGCTCTTCCTGATGCAAGATAGTGTCACCAGAAGCTGGGAGTTTCTCAATGATGTATTCATTCTCTTCTTTGTTTCCTGTGTTTGAAAACAGTATGAATGTTATGTCATTTTAATAGTTTGTTAAGATGTAATAAACAATAAGATGTTCATATTTGATGAGTTTTAATATATATATATGGACACACTCATGAAACTATCTACAATCATGTGATGAATGAAAATATTTATGCCCTGCATTTTCCTTGTTCTCCTTGTAACCCCTCCTACCTCCACCCTTCCTCTTGTATTCCAAACAGCCACTCATCTGCTGACACTATAGGTTATTTTGCATTTTGTAGAATTCAATGCAACCAGACTCTTACAAATATGCACTCTTCTCTGCATGCTTCTTCCACTCAGAATAGTTGTTTTTAGACTCTTCCGTGTTGTTGAATATATTGATGGCTCATTCATTTTTATGGCTGATGAGTATTCTATCTTAGAGATATTTTCACTTTGGGGTTATTACAAATAAAACATCTGTGAACATTTGCACATAAATCTTTATGTGGACTTTTTCTAGGGTAAATACCTAGGAATATAATGACTAGATTCAATGGTGGATACATGTTTGACTCTTTCATAAATGGCTAAACTGCTTGCCAAAGTGGTTGTACTATTTCAAATTCATAATGTATGACAGTTCCAATTCACTCATGTCCTATCCAACACATGGTGTGGTCAGTTTTTCTGTTTTTTTTTTTGTTTGTTTGTTTTTACATTTTAGACATTCCAATAGGTATATAGTGTTATTTCATTGAGATTTTAATTTGCTCTTCCCTCATGACTAGTGCTGTTAAATATATTTTCATGTATCTACCTACTACCCATAGATTCTTTTTTTTTTAAGTGTCTGTTCAAATCTTTTGCTCATTTGAAAAGAGATTGTGTTGTTTGTGTCCTTACTGAGTTTTAGAGTTCCTTATATACATGGACACAAGTCCTTTATCAGATATATGATTCCCAAATATTTTCCCCCAGTATGTGGCTATCTTTTTATTATCTTAGTAGTACATTTTGGAAAAAAAGAAAATTTTTTTACTTTGATGAGGTTGATTTTCTCCTATATTCTGGAAGTTTAATAGTTTTAAATCTTGAGTTAATTTCAAATAGGGTATGGATTGAGGTTCCTTTTGTTGTTGTTATATAAATAATCTCTTATTTTGGTGCCATTTGTTAAGAGGATATCCTTTCATTACTGAATTGTTTGTTGAAAGCCAATTAACCATATATACAAGTTGCAGGAGATTAGATCTAGGACCTCCTTGTGGATACTAAAACACTTGAATGTTCACATCTCTTAAGTCACTTATCCATATCTGTGGACCAGAACCTGTGTAGATATGGAGGGCTGACTGTAGATAGACGGTGAGTGGTTTATAGATCTACCCTATGGTGGTGCATGCCTGTAATGCCAGTACTTAGGAGGTTGAGACAGGGGGATTTCAGGTTTGAGGTCAGCCTCAGCAACTTGTTGGGACTCTTAGCAACTTAGAGAGACCCTATTTCAAAATAAAAAATAAAAAGGGCTAGGGGTATAGCTTGGAGGTAAATGTCCTGGGTTCAATCTCCAGCACCAAAAGAAAAAAAATAGTATATGGATCTATTGATAACTGCAGTTTTATAATAAACCTTGAATTCAGGAATGTAAACCTTCCAACTTTATTCCTATCTTCTCAAAAAGTTTTTGGCTATCTTAGGTCCTTTGTACTTTCATATAAATTTTATGCTTGTTAGTGTTTACAGAAAATGCTTAATAGAATTTCAATTGAGATCATGTTAAACCTGCAGATAAATTTGAGAAAAACTGGCATTTTAAGAATAGAGGTATACTTTGGAGATATTGTGATTTGGTTCAACAGAATCAAAGACCACTACAGTACAGCAAATATGACAATAAAACAAGTCGCAGAAATTTTGGGTTTCACCCTGCACATTAAAGTTATGCTTATCTCATACAGTAGGCTATAAAGCATACAATAGCATTATGTCTAAAAACAAATGTAACTTAATTTAAAAGTATTTTATTGTTAAAATTTTAAACATTTAAATCTTCAGAGATTCATATTTTTTGTGGGAGGGAGGTCTTGCCAATTTCTTAAAATAAGACAATAAAGTTTTCCCTATCAATTGACTCTTCCTTTTATGAACGGATTCTCTGTAGCACCTGATGCCATTTGATAGTATTTCACTCACAGTTGAATGTCTTTCAAAATTAAAGTAAATCCTCTCAAATGCTGCTGTTGCTTTATCAACTATTTTCATGCAATATTCTAAATCCTTTGTTTTCATTTCAGTAATGTTCACAGCATTTTCACCAGTGGTTTCCATCTCAAGAAACCACTCTCTGCTCATTCATAGGAGACAATTCCTCTGCAATTAGAGTTGTAGCATGACATGGCTGTGATTCAGTCCCATCTTCCAGCTTCACTTCTCATTCTGGCTCTCTTGCTATTCCCATCACATCTGCAGCAATTCCTGTCACAACGTGTTGAATCCCTCAACGATATGGGGCTGGAACTTACTTCCTGTTAATGTTGATATTTTTATCCCCTCCCAGGAGTCATAAATACTCCTAATGACATTGTGAACATAGATCCTTTCCAGAAGGTTTTCAATTTACTCTGCTTAGATCCATTAGAGGAATCAATAGCAGCTATAGCCTTATGAAATGTATTTCCTAAGTAATAAGACCTGAAAGTCAAAATTGCTCCTTGATGTATGAGCTCCAGAATAGATACCATGTTAGCAGACATTAAAACAACATTAACCTCACTGTATGTATCCCTCAGAGCTCTTGGGTGACCAGATGCATTGTCAGTGAGCAATAACATCTTGGAAGGAATGATTTTCTCAGCAGTAGGTTTCAACAGTAGACTTAACATGTTAAGTAAACTATGACTTGTGATGGGGTTACATTCTGATAAACCCATCATAAATTTAAAAAAACTATAAGTCAAAACTGCATTTAACACACCTAGCATGGGAGCTTAGCAACACACTACACTGTAGAAGGTCAGATTTTACCCTCATGACTGCAGAATGGGGAGCCACAGCTCCCTGCCACTGCCCAGCATCTCAAGAGAATATCACAATGCATACTGCTAGCCCAAGGAAAGAGCAAAATTCAAAATTAAAAGTACAGTTTTTACAAAATGCATATTATTTTTCCAATTTCATAAAGTCAAAAATTGTAGTCAAGAACTGTCTGTATTGCTGAATTTGATTTGCTTCAGTTTTGTTTAGAAACTTTGCATGTGTTTTACAGTGGATATTACTCTGTAGTTTGCTCTTCTTATCATATTCCCTTATTTTTAGGCAGATTTGGTGGAATCAAAAAAGGAAAGGCTTAGAATCTTTGAGAAGCTGAAGTGTGTCACTGGCACCCATAAAATTTAAGATCTAGGATGTTTATCTCAATGTTTTATATCATTTCACACATAAAATTGCACAGATAGAGAAAAATAGGGAGGAAATTTACCAAATTGTAATACTAATTTATCCTGGGTAGAATCAAGGGTCCCCAGACATTTGAGAAAGTTTCCTAGTAGAAAAGAGAGAGAAATGAAAATAAAGTAACAGAAACAAAGAGGTTTTAGAGGAAAAAAAAAGCTGGAGAGAATAACAAACTTTTAAGAAGTTCTAACTAATGCTCTTTTAATTATGTGAGAATGTATTGGATCCAGTCCAAAAGACCAAAATCAAATAAAAAGGGTCAATCATGGAACACAAAAGAAGTCATGGAAAAATTATAATGCAAAATAAATTATCCTAATCTTATAAAGTAGGCATATTATTCTGCCCTAACAAAATGCTTCAGACTGCTTTGCTTAAAGAAGAGATATTCATTTCTTGCAGTTCCGGGGGCTGGAAGTCCAAGATCAAGGAGTCCACTGCAGTTTTGATTTCTCTTTGGCTTGAAGATGTCCATCTTTTCAGTGTATCCTCACATGGCCTTTCTTCTGAGCATGCACAGGTCTGGGGTCTCTTTTTCTTCCTATAAGGACACCGATCCTATTGTATTAGGTCTCCATTGTTACTTCTTTAAAAGCCTTATATCCAAATGTCACATTGGGAGTTTAGCATCAACATATGAATTTGGGAGGTACACAGTTCAGTTCCTAACAATGCATAATTGAAAGCACTGTCTATAGCAAATAAAAAAGTCATGGATATTGATTTAAGGTGCTTAAGTGAGGAACTTAAAATACTGCTTTACTCCATTGGAGATAGGGAAATGTGGAGCTAGACACTTGTATTTCACCATGGAAAGCAGGAAGTTGATGGATATTATTCTGAATTGATAAATTAAGAAATAGTGATGGAAGCAGATTATATATATCCAGAAAAAAAAGCTAAACTGTAAAACGTTATTATCACTAGAAAGTGTTAGTAACGGTGAGAAGTATGTTGCTTTTCATTATGAGCCTCTGTTGACTATTTTAACCATGCCCATGTATTTGTTTAAAGTTTAGCAAAACCCACTGTTACCAAAATAAGACAGTCTCACCATCTGCTCTGTTCTTTCCTCTTCTGTTTGGCTCTCTCTTCCTCAACATTTCTGTATGTAGGGGCCACTTTTGAAATGCAGGACTAGAACTTCTAAGGTGAGCTCTCATTCAGTATTTTCAGTTTTCTGTCTCCTATGACATGAACATGTTCCTCCAAAAAACGTGTTGGGAGGTGGGACCTAATGGGAGATATTTAGGTCATGAGAGCAGCACTAATGCCAATGATAAGAGGACTTGAGACTATTAATTAGATCTTCTGTTCTCCACCTCTCTCTTGTACCTTCTCTCACTCTCTCACCTTCTATTGTGTGATGATGCAGCAGGACAGCCCTGGCCCAATGCCAACACCTTCATGTTGGACTTCCTTGCCTCCAAAACTGTAACAAATAAATTTCTGTGATTTATAAATGACCTAGACTCTGGTTGTTATAGTTTGGATTTCAAATATTCCCCAGGCCCCATACCCTGGAGGCTGCTATATTCTGAGGTGGGTCCTGGGAATGTGTGTGTGCGTGTCTGGGCACTGTGTGTGTGTGTGTGTGTGTGTGTGTGTGTGTGTGTGTGTGTGTGTGTGTGTGATTGTGTTCTGGCCCTGCCCAGCCGCGTAAGCTTCTGGCTCTGACCCTTTCTTTCTGACCTTTTTGTTCTCTCTCTCTCTCTGTCTCTCTCTCTCTGTGCTCCCCTGCCATCATGCCCTGAGGACCAGTAGCCCCGGTTCCCACTCGGCAGCCAGTGTAAAGTGAGTGATGTGGACTGAAGTCTCCAGATCAGTAAGCAAATAACCATCCCATCCTCTAAGTTGTGTGTGTCAGGCATCTGGATCCCACTGGTGAGAATGCTGCCTTGTATCCTATAATAACAGCACACACCAGGCTGAGGCACTCTCCAGCTCTTTCTGGTTTTATTTTTGTGCATCTTTATTTCCATAACAGATTGGAGGTTTCTGGAGACTTACTTGTGACACAACTCTCATGACCCAGACGATAACATGACACATGCAGATACTCGGAGGATATTTGCATTTAAAACACAGCTCATGCTAGTCCTCTAGAGAGCAGTGCTGCTCAGCATCTCCCTCACTGTGTCCCAGCCCTGGGAACCAATGCAGAAACTCATTGGATCACTTAAAGGCCAAACACTTAAATCTACTTTACACATTTAAGAAAGTCATGCCAGAAAGTGCTTTTGGGAATGCCTGGGTGAACCCTTTCCCCCTTTCTTAGACATGAGGTTTTAACCTCATGTGTGATTTTGACTTCACTTGTTCATCCATCAATTTGTGCTTGATGGGCCCTATTATATGTAAATGTAGAATTTTATAAATTATGTCCCTATCCTCAAAGAAACTATAAATTGGCCTCAAATGTGGAAGTCAAGATTATTACATGTATTAGTCAGAACTCTCAAGAGAAATAGAATATATAGAAGAGTGGGATTTATTAGATTGGTTTACCCAGTCTGCAGCTGAATAGTCCCACAATAGTCATCTGCAGGCTGCAAAACCAGGGAAACTGGTAGCTGCTCAGTGCAAGAAGCTGGAAGCCTCAGACCAATAGAGAGAGGCCAGTGAGGCAGCCCTACTCCAAGGCGAAAGGCATGGAAGCCCCCTGGAGAGCCACTGGTGCAAATTCAAGTTCAAAGGCTGAGAATCTAAGTCTGATATCCATGGACAACAGCAGCAGCAAAACGTTCCAGCTCAAGAAGGGTAGAGTGTGTGTGGGAACTCCCCCCTTCCTTTGCTTTATTGTTCCATCCAGGCCCCTAACTACAGGATGGTGCTGCACATTCCAGATGGGTCTCTCCCACTCAATTCATTGATTCATGTTCCCCCCTTCTTTAGAAACACCCTCACAGATGCCCCTAGAAGTATGCTTGCCCAATTTTCTAGGCATCCCTCAGTCCAGTCAAGTTGACAACCAAAGTTAACCATCATATTACATAAATACAGAATTTATACTACATAACCTCTAGAGACTACAGTATCATAAAAATTTGCTGAAAACTAAGCCAGAAATTATTTTTTTGGTTCACTACATCATGTTCCCTCATTGCTTAATACTGCCA
>PVLC010026565.1:0-22598 GCA_004027655.1 Graphiurus murinus | reverse complement strand
CTCTTCTTTGGTCTTGTCTGAAGGGGGTTCTATATGTTTCCTGCACCTGTGTGTCAATTTCTCTTTCTATGTTTGGAAAATTCTCTGATATTACTTCTTTGAATAGGTTGTTTATTCCATTAGTTTCAACTTCTAATCCCTCTTCTATGCCTATTATTCTTAGGTTAGCTCTTTTAAAATTGGCCCAGATCTCATTGATTTCGGATTCATACTGTCGAATTTTTTTTCTAGATTATGTATAATGGATTCATTTTTGGAATGGTCATCTTCTAGGAGTGATATCCTGTTTTCCATATAGTCTAATCTATTGTTTATAGTTTGTATTTATGCCTTCACTTCTATTATTGCATCTTTCACTTTCCTCAAGGCTTCGCTATGATTCCTGCTCAGGGTGTCAGATTCTTTGTTTATTTGTTCTTTTATTACTTTCCAGGTCTCTCTGCATTCTTTCTGGAAGTTTTGTATCATTTCTATTATTAAAGATCTGAATTGGCCTTCTGGTAAGCTCTGCCATTCAGTGTCATTGAGTTCTGTTATTGTGTGGTCATGTTGACTCATTGTTTCTTTGGTATTTCTCCTTCCCATGGTTTCCCTGTTCTTAAATTTATAACTTTGCTGCTCTTGCACACTTTCCCTGAGTTTATAGGTTTCTTATTTTTATTTTCTCTCTGTGAATAGTATCTTGTACTGAGTTGCAATTACTCTGGTATTTCTTCTGCCTGCTCTATTGGTGTCTTTGGTGGGTTTCAGGTGTTGACTTCTAGGATCTAGCAAAAGCTAAAAAGCAACCAATCCTCTGAACAAACATATATAAATCGAAGCAATGCAAAGTGAAAACAGAGTAAAAAATGGAACAAAACAAAGCAAAAAACCCCAGAAAACAAGAAACATCAGTTAGAAGCAAGATAAAAATCCCTGCAAGTTTGTAAGAACAGACCTGGTTTGGCCTCTACAGCTCTTTTGGGTAGATTTCTGCTGCTGTGGGCGGCTGCTACTGCTGCACATACGCCGGCTCCCCTGTTCTCCCTGGTCTGCTCCTTAGATTCCAACCAACTGCCCGTTTCTTCATCACTTTTAAGCTGATTTGCTTCTCCTTCCTTCCGTCGAGAAGCTGCTCCTGCGGCACTTTTGATTCAAGCTCTGGAGTGCAGTTATCTCTGCTTCGGTTCTGTGGGGAAAGGTGTGCTGGGATGGTCCTGCATGGGCTTAAGCTGGTTGTACCACGCATTCTGGTCTCTGTCGAAGGTGCCTCAAAATGCCGCCTGGCTAGGATGAGGAGTTCAGGAGTCGCTCACTCCGCCTCTGGTTGGTGGGGATGCAGAGTGTCATTGTATATTTCTTTCTTAGTAGACCCCACACCGGGGGCCAGCTCAATGGCGGCTTCCGCTCAGCAGCGTGGTGCTGCGGCCGCAGAGACGGGCTTCTTTGCTCTCTGTGGTCGTTCTTCCAGATTCTGCTCAGCTGTATTCCAATTTTCACAGCGTTTTTCACCCTTTTGTTGCTTTTTTCTTCTTTCAAAAAGCTGGTTCCACGACTGATTTGAATCGAGCTCACAGCACCTCTTGAGACGTGTCTCACTCCGTCGCTATCTTCCTGGAAGTTCCTAATTATTATAATTAAATGATATATCAAGTATATTAAAAAGCAACTTCTATGCAGAGCTTTGATGGGGGGAGGTGACTCAATAGAAGGGAAAATATATCAGAAAATACTATCACAAACACCTACATAAAGAGAATAACATTTGAAGTATAAATTCCTAAATAAAACTTTCCTTTGAGGTAGGTCAGTGGAGAGTTTTAAGACACCTAGAAAGAAAGTTAAAGAGCAAGAATGGGAAAAGAAAGAGACTGATCTGTGGTCATGTCCTCCTTCCTGGTAGTGTTTTCCTGGCTCTGCCAGAGAATAAAAGGATTTTAGCAATCAGGAAAGCTTTAGAGCCTAAAATGGTCACCAAAGGATATAACTCCAGATGAACACAGAGGGTAAAATCAAATGGTACACTCCTCCTTCTGGCCCCAAGCTTCTATAAACTAAATACCAAGGAAATAAATACCACTAGACATTTATAAAAAATAATATTTAAGACACTAGTGATTTCTGTACATATGGATATCAAATTTTCCCAGCATCATATGGTGAAGAAGCTGTCTTTCCTCCAACTTATATTACTGGCCCCACTGTCAAGGAACGGGTGACTGTGTCGGTGTATATTTGTCTTTATGCCTTCTATTCTATTCCATTGATCTATATGTCTGTATTTATATCAATACCATGCTATTTTGCTACTATAACTGTGATATAATTTAAGATCAGGTATTGTGACACCTTCAGCATTGCTTTTATTGCTCAGAATTGTTTTAGCTCTTCTGGGTCTTTTATTTTTCATCCAGAGTTACCCCTTGGTAATAATTTTTGATCTTTGCTCTGAGATCTCATCGGTACCATTATCCCAGTAGCAGAACTAAAGAAAAGGTGAAATAGTGTTCTTTGGAAGATATAAACCCTTAATCTATATTATTTCAAATATCGAATGATTTTCCCCCCTCCTTTTCTCACAAGGAATTGGGTAGATTAGCTCCCTACAATTTTTCTCTCTTGAAAAAGAAATGGCCATTTTCTTTACATTTGTATGAGCTCTAATTTACTGATCTTAGAAATCTCATGGATTTTCATATATGTACATACATATATATTATACTGTTTTGTTTATACATCCTCATTTTAGTCTTCATAATCTTTAAATTTTGATATTTAAATAATAAACCATACTTTTGTTTGCAGCAGTATTTTTTCTGTAGCACAATGAAAGACAGGGCTTTGAAATTTGAATCACTAGATTATTGGTTCCATTAATTTCTGATTCTGAATTTTGATTCATGACATGATAAAAGGGCATTGGGTAGAAATAATACAGAACCCTGATGTAATTATGCTATAAATTTAAAGTACTCCACAACAAAACAGCATCTTTAGGAAATCATTTTACTGCAAGTAATATTAACCCTATAAATCTACCATGTTCCATAGTCTCATAGACAGTAGATTTAATCACAATTTGTCACATTTCAGTAGTAACTCACAGGCTATTGCAAATTTGTTGTTAGAAATCAGCTCTCACTTAGAATTAAGGTAAAAAAATCACTTGCTTGATACAATGAAAAAAAAGTTCGGTAATATTATGAACCACATACGAGAGGTATGCTGCCTGATTTTGTTGTGGCCATTTTGACCAATATCCATGGTTTTCTACAAAGAAGGGAAGAAAAGAGAGAGAAAGATGACACTTTAAGCACAAAATGAAGTTACAAGATTAATATATGTAGATAAAATCAGGTTCATGTCCTGTTGCTTTAAGATTTTGAATCCTATTGTTTACTGTATCCAACAGGACGATAAATTTCTTTCTAAACAATGTATATAGAGCCAGGCATGGTGGCGCACACTTGTAATCCCAGCATTCGGGAGGCTGAGACTGGAGGATCCGGGTTCGCGGCCAGCCTCAGCTACCTAGTGAGGCACTCCGCAACTTAGTGAGACTCGATTTCAAGATAAAAGAATAAAATAAAGAATAAAAAATAGGGCTGAGGGTATAGCTCGGAGGTAGAATGCCCCTGAGTTCAATCCCTAGTACCGCAAAAAAAAAAAAATATGTGTGTGTGTGTGTTTGTGTGTGTGTGTGTGTGTGTGTGTGTGTGTGTGTGTGTATATATATATCATTGAATTTCTAATTTTCTGTCTCCTTACATTTATACTTTTGTCCTAGATTGTCAGAGCATTAATCTTGTCAGTCAAAATTCCTGCCCAGCTGCTATAAATATTTTCCATCTCTAAATATGTTTCCTTATCCATAAAATGTAGAGAATCATGCCTGACTGATTATTATAGTTTGGATTTAAAACATTTCCCAAAGGTTTATATATTAAAGGCTTGGTTACCAGCCTGTGGAGCTGTTGAGAGTGAGTAGAATCCTTTAGGAAGTGGAACCTAGTGAAGGTCACTGGGAATATGCCCTTGAAGGAAACATTGGGACCCCTGCCTCTTCCTCTTCTTTTTGCTTCCTGGCCACCAATATGTGAGTAGCTTTGTTCCGCCATGCACTGTCTGCCACCTCAGCTTCACCAGAGAATGAAAACAATGGGACCAAATGACTGTGTGATGAAACTTCTGTAACTGTGAGACAAAGTATGTCTTTCTCCTTTTTTATTTATTATTTTAAAGTTGTATATGCTTTTATTGGTACATTATAGCCTCACATCATAATGTAAATCATGTTAACAGTGACATACATGCACATAGCACTTGGTGTCTCTCCTCAGGTATTTTGTCACAGCAACAGAAGGCTAAGACACTGACTTTATATCAAGAAGGATTTTAAACTTTATATAAAATATCTACTACAGTGTAAAGCACTCCCCAAATTATGATGATGATGGTTCTTACTAGGACCAACTAGAAATCTGGAAGCCAAGTTTCTCATGTAGTGCACAGCACAGAGTTGAAGCTCAGTAGATGCGTATGTATATATGTTGCTACTATTTTAGAGGCGGGGCACTGCCTGTTCAAGTTATTTCAGTTGGGCACCCAAATGCCACCAAATGTCGACCCACATGTTAGTAATCATTGTTCTTTAGTGAAGGTGGTTACAGGAACCATTAATTTAATTAAAAGCTACAATTATCCTAGTCCTCTATAATGCACTCTAACATGGGAGAATGACTTGGAAGTCCTCACTCAATTTTCAACAGTAAAAGTAAAATCAAAGTGAGGGAATGAGCTATTCGCCAAGTTCAGTAAGTACATAGGGTTTAGTTTATTGCAATTAATCCTGAGATACATAAATTGTATTTGTAAATTAGTTGCAATTTTCAAATTGAAGACAAACTTAGCAGCTTTAATATTTGAGATTGAACACTTAGAAGAAAAGGCAGAAAATTGATATTGTCCCTTACTATGTAAGAGAGATTTTAGTTAAAACAGAATTTCTGTGTCACATGGTCTTTACTTGTGAAATAAATATAACTCTTGTCCTATTTAACTCAAGAATCGCTGTACTGCTCAACAAAATGATTTATATTAGTCTTTGTTTTGTGCAGCATTATCATTGCTTTGACTCAAATACCTGGTGACCACAGCTTAGAGGAAAGAAGATTTATTTTCTCATAGTTCTGGAAATTTCAGAGTTTCGGTCCATGTTAGGCCAGGTTATATCTGCAGAACTTAGAGCATGGTATGGGGAACAGAGAGTGAAGAGCAAAAGAGCTATGTTATCACACTATGGAGGCCAGAAGCAGAGAGAGAGAGAGAGAGAGAGAGATTTCAGTCAGCATTCTTATTACTGTGACCCAAAAACCCAATGACAGCAACTTAGAGGAAGAAATATTTATTTGCTCACAGTTCAGGAGATTTCAGGGGTTCAGTTCATGTTAGACCTGGTGAAGTCTGCAGCGCTCAGCGCATGGTGCAGGGAGGAGGAAGAGAGAGAGAGAGAGAGAGAGAGAGAGAGAGAGAGAGAGAAAGAGAGAGAGAGAGAGAGAGCACTCTGTTTTAACACCACAGAGGCTGGATGTAAAAATAGAGCAGGGGAAGGAGGGATCATATATAATCCTCAAGGCCATACCTCAGGGATCCCTCATCAGCAACAAAGCCCCACTTCCAACATTGCTGTATTGTCTCTGTGAGGTCTAGGGGACATTCTAAATCCAAACCATAACAAAGGGGGTCCATGGATTTATGTCCATGGAGAATATATATTCATATATATATATATATATTCATATATATATATATATATATATATATGTATTACTGAAGACCACATCCCCATTGCCTCACTTCTTCCACTTCCACCCCACCTGCCTGCCTTACTACCCAATAAATCCACTAATAAATGTATCTACTGATGAGACAAGAACCCTCATAATTCAATCATTTTACCTCTGAACATCTTCAGATTAATACATGAGTTCTTTGAGGGACATTCTATAGCAAAACCATAGCAGTCTTTTTAAAGCTTTGTGGTGTGATTGCAAGTCTCCTCTTGTATATGACTTAGTATCTTCCAGGCAATAAGCACCAAGTGCTTTTCCTCTACTAATGATAATTATGAGATTATTGCTATGAAACACATATTATTTCCATTTTATAATGAGTTAGTTGAGACACAGAAATGATAAATAACTGGTTCAAAATGACCTGTGGAGCAAGTGACAGAGTCTAGATTCAAACTCAGGTAGGACTGTCATAAAAATGTTTTGATTCTTCCCAACCCAGAACAGCTTCTATTTGTTGTCAGCCACCCAACCTCATTTTCTCCAGGCCCCACCTCTATCTAGTCATGGCAATTGGTTAAGCTTTGACACATAGTATTGATGTGTCTCGCTCTAAGTGATTGCTGAGGCCTTTCAAATTTTGTGCCCTGATAGTTTCTGGGATCCCATTTGGTAGACACACAGAGTAGTTGGGGAGGGAACCCTGAGTAACCTCTCGGCCAACGGAGGATGAGAGACTAAGGGCAAAGGATTCTTCCTGTCCATTCTCAGGTAGACAGTTCTGGACAGTGGACTACACCATCCTTAGAAGGATAGGCCTCATCACCTACAGCAGTAACCAACTCAATAACTTACCCTCATCTTGGCTTCTCCTGACTTCCATTTGACTTTCCTCTCACTACTGCTATCTGTAACTATCCCCCAAATAATTACTGGCACACACGTTGTGTTATCCTTAAAGGGGGAGAGTAAAGCACCATATCCCTGAATGGCCCTGTCTGTTCCCCAAAACCTAACCAAGTTAAGGGAACAATGGAAGCAACTCCAGATTGAAACATCCAGATACATTTTATTTTGATGGACACTGCCTTTCTCTCATGTATGATAGAAATTAGTGTAAGTTAATGTTATCTGTAGAAATATGCTTTCTTTACTGCATGCCAGGAGAGCTGCTTCTTGGGATGCTGGTAATACAAGGAGTAGAGCAAAGTAAGCAAATTAATGATGACACTGCTTCTTCAGCTTAACTTATAAAACTCCTCTCCCTGTGGTAAATGGTACAGATTAGGGCAATGTGGAGAAGAAAGTGCACATCCAGGTGGCCATCCCTGCACAAAGCATCATGAGGGATAGAAGGCACTACTTTCTGGTGAGGAACTGAAGGCACTGTGTGCACCAGAGGTGCACCTGTCCAGCCTGTCTTCACTGTACATTTTAGCAAAGCACGTGTTCAGCCCATAGGTAGTGCACTTCCTCTGTAAGCATTTTTCAATAAATCTTATATCTCATATCCCATCTCCAGATGTCTCCCTTGGTCTCTTGGCAGCCTGTCCCACTGCCCTACCACAACTGGGCTATACAAATTGTACAAGTCTCTTTTTCAGGATCTACCTTCAGGAAGATCTCAGATTAAGGTATGAACTAACCTGAAGAATTACTGATGAATGGGTTTCAACTAAACATTACTAAACATGTTAACTGAAATACAATTAGAATGCATTTTGCGGGGGAGTGTGGAGTACTGAGGATTGAGCCCAGGGGCATTCTATCTCCGATCTATGCCCCCAGCCCTTTTTATATTTTATTTTGAAATATAGTCTCGCTAAATTGCTGAGGCTAGCCTAGAACATGAGATTCTTTTGTCCCAGCCTCCCAAGTACTTAATTACAGGCATGAACCAATACACCCAGCTCATCTGCATTCTTAATCTACATAGCCATCAATTTTCCTATTTGCAAAGCTGGGATGATAAGATCTACTTTACACAAAGAGAAAGAAATGAGAAAATGACCTAAACCTCCTGGCCCTGTGTTTGATATAGGCTAGTTACTCAAAAAACAAGCTAATAATACAAGCTAGAAAGTACTATCAGATAAACCAGAAATTCTGTTCTGATTATTCAGTGCTCTTAATTTAATAGTCTTAAGAGAGATGTTTCTTCAAATTGACATATTGCAAACTTCTTTTTTGTGTGTGGTACCGAGAATTGAACCCAGAGGCTTTCTGTCTCCAAGCTATATCCCCAGCCCTTTCTATTATTTTTTATTTTGAAACAGGGTGTCATTAATCTATAGCACTGGACTCAAACATGCAATTGTCCTGTCTCAGTTTCACAAGTACTGGGATTACAGACATGCACACTGTGCCTGGCTCATAAAACTTCAAGATCAAAATTAATCAAGTGTCCTGGAAGACAATAAAGACAAATGTGGAAATGGAAGAGCATTGAGTATAATCTGGATATTTTAACTTTTTTTCCCTATTTAATTTCTACCTTCAAAAGAAAGATGGTGTATGATCTGAAATAGTTTTTTTTTTTTTTTTAATGTGTATGGTACTGGGGATTGAACTCAGGGGCATTCTAACTCTGAGCTACATCTCCAGCCCTATTTTATTTTTATTTTGAAACAGGGTCTCACTAGGTTGATGAAAGTCTCACTACTTGCTGACACTATCTTCAAACCTGCGATCTTCCTGTCTCAGCCTCCTAAATACTGGGATTACAAGCATGTACCACCACGCCTGTATGAAATAGTTTAAGTATAAAAATATCTTTTGTCAATTCTCATTAGCCAAATACTATTTGGAGCACACTGTACTGAATAAAGTTAGGTTTATCACTTGCAAGAAGGAAGACTGCACATCATGTGATAACATATCAAAAGTGGGAAGTTAGAGGACAAACTTAAAGAGTTTGAGGCCCTGGAGTGAGAAATAGGATGGTCTAGGTAGAATGTTTACAGTCTGTAAGCCAGGGAATAGCTAGTCTTCTCTTTAGAAAATCTCCAAGGAGTTCCTTGCTAGATCAGCTTATCTGTAGTCTTACCTTGAAATAAAGGGTCTGAACAAACAGATGATATAAGTCTATAATGGATAGCATTCAGTACAACTCATGCATTTTGCAAAACATGAGCAATATGGTTTGAAGTTGTATTTTCTGTTTCAGATACCAGTTCTCACCCTCCCAACTGAGTTGTTCATTGTTTATAGAATCCCCAGTAACCACTTTGTGTGCTTATTTTTCAATGGCCTCTCTTTAATTATGTTCCTAATCTTTTTTATGGATATTAGACATTGTATTTTCAAAATATGAAGAGCTAAATTAAATAATTCCTGAGGATATTAACCTTCAGAAAGGCCGTGATTAACTAGCCTATCTAAAATAATAATTCCCTAAACCTACAACATAGGTTCAATTATGAGAATAACACTATCCTATTACTTGATTTTATTATTTGCATAGCATTGATCATCATTTGCAATAACCTTAATTATTGATTTATCTGTCATCTTGACAAGTAGGATCCAAGAGAAGAGATAGTTGAACTATGATCTCAATATTAACCACAGAATAGGTGCTGAATACTTATGTATGTATGTATGTATGTATGTATGTATGTATGTATGTATGTACATATTTATTTATTTATTTATTTATTTTTGTACTGGGGATGGAACCAGGGGCATTCTACCTTGGCGATACAACCCCAGCCCTTTTCATTCCATTATTTGGAAACAAGGTCTCACTAAGTTGCTGACAGCCTCACTAAGTTGCTAAGGCTGGCTTTGAACCTGGGATCCTCCTGTCTTACCCTCCCAAGTACTGGGATTACAAGCATGCACCACCAAGCCTGGCAATGAATATTTATTGAATCAATAAATGAAAAATAACCATGTAACCTGATAACTTGATTTAACTTACTGATTAGAAAGACTTTTGTAATGAATTAATAATTTAATTTCATTTGTTTTACGTAAACAAATAGTACAGAACTCAACTAAAAATCAATTTAATATTGTAAAGTACACATAACTTTAAAGCAGCACCTTTTATAATTTTCCTATTTTTCTTGCAGCACATTTATGTATTTTGAAGTTTCCTTTTTGATGAAACATACTTTAAGAGAACGGGTGTTTCTTGTAATTGTGACGTTCTAGATAGTTTTGTGTCACTTGCGTTCAATGAGGAGCTTAAAATAGGAGGTTAAGTTGCTATCAGTTTTCACCTTCCTTTCCATGGGTTTGTTTTTGCTCCCCTCCCCCACCTCATGAACTGAGAAGAGTAAGACAGAAGAGAGTTGGAGCTTTCCTTTCTCTGTGTCACTTTCTCTTAACTCACCAATAAATTTTCAAATTAAAATTAAGTTATCAACAGGAGAAGAATATTTCTTCTAGACTTTCAGAATAAGTTACCAAAAATTTTGAATTGACATTTCAAAAATCTTGTGAATCTGGGTATTTATTTACCACCAATTTGCTAATGTGAGTATCTTTTAGATAAATATTAGCAAACATTACACAAAATTTGAATTTATTATAATTATTGACTTCTAGCTATCACTGCTAGAAATCACTACTTCAACAGTAAATGATTAGTGATAGCTACTGAGACCATCAAGGATATGAACTGGCAATATCATGTTATTTATGAACTTGTAAAATCACTGAAAAGCTGTAATTGATGTACTGACTTAAATACTACATAACCAAAGTTCACAATATCTGTAAATGGAAGATAAAATATTCCATATACGTAGATCAAGTTTGTATACATAGAAGTAGAATTAGAAATGTTAAAAATCCTTTAAAAATAACTTTAATAACTGATAGCTTGCTTTCTGTAGAGTTTAAAGGAGAGCTGCTGCTTTAAGGATCATTTCATCTTGTGACTCTGATAGCCATCCTCAGTTTTTCATGTTAGCATCTGGCTTCCGACACGGAGCATGAGTGTGCCACACCACAACCAGAATCATTAACCTTCTGTGGTGACAGCTTTATTCATGTTTCTGCCACACAAATCAGAATTAACCAAAAGTACCATACTTTTTGTTCAGTGACATTTGCCTATAAGACTTGCAAACCTAATTAGGGACATTCAGATATTTTTCATTCTCAACTGCCTAAAATCTGTACAGAAGCTTGAACATGAAACAAATTAAGTAAGCTATACCTTTATTTTATGCTGCTTATAATTATAAAGCCTGTTTCTGTGATGTTTTGTCAGGAAAGTGGCTTTACTTAATTTTTTAAAGTCAATGTTCATCAATTTAGCTCCTTCCCACCACTCCAGATGAAATACATCACCGCAGTAGGGGATTTTTGTGGATTTGCATGTCTAGGGTTTCCTCTGCCTTCTGTGAGAGCAGCACTATGTTTTCTCCCATGGGATCTGGTGGGATGTTCTGCATAATATCTAGCCTCTTCCCAACCTCAGGGTGGCCACAATGAGTAGCCCAGAGATGATCTAGCAGCTCAGTCAAGAGCAAAATGATTCTTCACTGAAGCATCTCTAGAGATATTAAGATCTTTTACACTAAGGTTCTCAGCAGAACAGATATAAATATAAGCTAACAGCTATCTTCCCTGCCATATAAAAAGAGTTTCTCTCCAGAATGAAGTCAACACAGAGACAGAATTCTGTTGAGATCATTTAAATATCTTACACCTGAAGTACATGCCTTCAATCCCAGGGACATGAGCCAAGGATCTCCATTGTTTATGTTTTTTTTTTTTTTCCCCAGGTAATTCACACTGTCTCTTTATCCTTTCCAACTTAGCAATCTTGACTAATACTACTTTGTGTTTTTAAATGTGATATGGATTTTTAAATGTGACATAGAATTACTCAAGAACCAATTCTATTTGAATTTCATCATTAAATTCCATCTTTTTGCTCATTTTAGTGTGTTTAGAATTCTCATGCTACTAGCATGGTGGTATAAATGTCTTGGGAGAGGTTTAGGAAAATATTTTATTTCCTTTCTATTATGAATTATATATACATATCTCAAAAGAATGAAAATTTTATGTGTAGAAAATACATATTGATACATATATATCTAATTATATTTATAATCCTTAATATTTAACTACTTTGCTATTCTTATTAATTTTGTCCCTAGTTTGCCCTATATTGTTCTGCTTAAAGTAGCCAGTTGTTACCTTACTGTTTGCTTTTGTTGTAATAAATCCTCAGTTACAATTTCTTCACTATTAGATTTTATCCATATTCGTCTACACAGAGCTTTTTGATGGGAAATGAGTATTAGATTCTTCTAAACTTTCTTCCTGTGCTCAGCTCCTTTCAAGTATAAGTTCCAGGCTTATCCAAAGCTTCTCATCTGCATGAAATCCCTAAACCAGGTTAGGGAGAACTACATTCTATTGAAGAATGTAAAAAGGAAGGAGTGAACCAGTGGGTCTCGGGATTTGGCTGGGGAGGCTTTTAAGCTCTTAAATCATAGTGGGAGGGAGGATGAAAAGCAGGTGTTGGCTCATTGCCCCTTCTGGGTTTTCTAGTGGGAACAGGTGTTCTCTGCCAGAGAGACATAGATAAGTCGCCTTCCTGGTCCCCTGATTGCATTGGTAATCAGGTACCACTTGGTATGCCTGACTGCATTGGTGATGAGCACTGTGGAGAGATGGAGTATGAATTATCTCCCAGAAGGAAGGACAAAGGGTTGAGCAAAACTCCTGATTAACTGCACCGAGCCTGCCAGGGCACATCTCCTGGGCAAGGAAAACAGCAGGCCAACCGGGGCTGCCCAACTCTTATTTGCAAAACAAGATAATTAGGGATGCTTACTAAGGGATGCTTATTAGATGGCCACTGTGTTATTTTAGGTAGCCTACATATTATGCCCTAAACCAAATAATACTGTGTCCTGTAACAAATTATTTCAGCAAACTGTGGAACTTAAAGTTTAGCACATTTCCTCTTTAAACATCTACAATAATGCTCATGTTGGTCTCCTGCTTTCTGGAAAAGGAAGCAAAGTATATTTATGGAATGGGTACTATTCCTTACTAAAACTGAAAAAAGAATTATTTGAGATTTTATCAAGTTCTCCTGCATTTGAGAAATTTCATTATGTTGCAAATTGTATCTCAAGGAACAAATTTCAATGGGGCTAATTTTGTTTATTTTTGTTTCAAAGGGGAAGTCTGCAGCACAAGGACTAAAATGATCCCTAGAAAAGGACAGTGAGATACATGGACCAGAACCTATGAATCAAAGCACATAATTTGTCCTGAGTTTGGGGGGTAAAAACAACAAATAAAGCTAAAAAAAAAACTATTAAAAAAACTATCACAGAACACAAATTAGAAAAAAGGGGGGCAATTGCTCAGAATATCATACAAGAAAGCAAAAATAAAACCACAACAGATGCATATTTTAATAGCCTTTAAATTCAAGTGTACCTCAGAGAATTTCTCCTCGATGTTTCAGAATCATTGTCATTACATTATATTTTGTTATTACATGCACCAGCTAGAACTCAAGATCTGTGTAAGATGCACCATTTATAAGTTGTTGCTAGGCTGTTGCAAACCTAACATCCACTATTAAAGCAGGAAAGAAAAGCAAGTACAGATGAAAAGAGGAAAAAATTATCGATGCCTCTACATAATCTGATGCAATTGAATTTATCAGAGTTAAAATTATGACAGGTAAGGATGTGCTTACTCATAAGACTTAGTTTAATCCTTTTCTTGAAAACAGCCTATTAATTCAGTCAGCCATCTAGTTGTCTTAGTTGTCTTTTGAGAGACAGAGAGAGAGAGAGAGAGATCGATCTCATTTAAAGTTGAACTCATTTTTTGACTAGCCAATTGACAATTTTGGGGGGGAAAAAGTAATCAAATTAGAACTGCATACATCTAGATAAATTACTCGGTTTGTTTAATAATTGTAGCACTTAGAGCCAGCATGGTGGCGCACACTTGTAATCCCAGAATTTAGGAGGCTGAGACCAGAGGATCTGGGTTCGCGGCCAGCTTCAGCTGCTTGGTGAGGCCCTCCACAACTTAGTGAGACTCTGTTTCAAAATAAAGAATAAAAAATAGTGCTGGGGGTGTAGCTTGGAGGTAGAATGCCCCTGATTTCAATCCCCAGTACCGCAAATAATAATAATAATAATAATAATAATAATAATAATAATAACTGTAGCACTTGGACCAAGCCCCCAGGACAATGGTTTAAATGTAATGGTACCCCATAAATGCTTGTTGAATATTTTTATAAAACTTTATGTCTCATCAAACAGTACCTGGTCAGTATTGAGATCCATTACAAATAATAGGGAAAAAGTCAAAAGTTATTCTAGTTTCTGTAATATAATAAACAAACTCACTGACATACATAATATTTAGATTATCTCAAAATAATAGTAATCGAAATTCAGTTAATCATTATAATCAAGCCTTGTAAATGAGAGAAATAAATGAAGGGCACTTTCAGTAATTGGATTGAGAGCCCCCTATAAAATAAGTACACATGTGTGAGGTCTAATAGGAATTGCTTGTGAGCTTGTTCCTTTCATGATGGGCTTACACTGAGCCAGTGCTTGAGAAAGGATTGTACTTTTGTTTTTGTTTTTGTTTTTGGCCTGGCTTTGACTATCTAAATGTTTTTAAGTATTTTCATGTGGGGGCGTTTGAAAACAGCAACAAATGACTAATACTTATAGCAAGCTCCCTTATTATTTAACAATATATTTCCTTTAATAAATCTGAAGGGAATTATAGCTGTTTAATATATAATTTGGAATTCACTGCCAACTCTTCTTCCTTGAAGAAAACTTTAGTCATGAAAAGCTAGAGAATTCACTTTCATCTTTGTCTTGGTACAGGCTTAAGTTCTTTTGTCCCATTTCTATTGGTGACATGCAACGCCCTCTTCTGGAAAAACAGAAATGGATCCGCTGGCTGAGCAGTCCTCTTTATGTCCATACAGAACACTTCCGTTGTCTTCTCTGGTCAGATAGACAGGGTTTGGATTCTTTGCTTTAGCCACTAAACTTACCAACTGTCTGTGAACTTCTTAATCAGCTCCTATCACTATTGCACAAATCCCTGCAATTAAGAACTTTTCTTTAGATAATTCCTATTCAAGCCTTCTTATATGATATCTTTCCTCTGTCATTGGCAGAAAAAAGTTGATAATTTTGATGATCTAAGCAGACTCAAGTAAAAAAAAAAGTCACATTTACTAAGAGTAATTTAAACATAGAGCTTTAGAAAAATGCTGATTACCTCCAAAACACTGTAAAAAGGTGTGCCTCAAACTCAGTATGTATAGCAGTAGTGTTTTATTGTGCATTGCCTTGTAGAATTTAGGTAGTCAGAGACTCTGGGGATATTGATATATAATGTGTGTAGAACAGTCTGAGCAAGTGTTCAGGAAACAGAAGGTAGAGCGTCAGATCTGCATATCTGAATGACTTCTGTTAAACCACTCAACTTCAACGTACATCAGTTTCCTATTAACTTCTGGAAAGCAACTTTTACTTCTTACATCACCAGGATATTGTAAGGGTGTTGTAATGTAATGTACACTGACTTCCTTTGTGGGAAGAAATTTGTAAAACAAATTCATTAAACAAACCCCTTTCCATTAGAAGAGTTGAAACAGGATACAGAACTGACTAAGCCAAGATCCAGAGAGCAGAGATCACTGGTACAGCCACAGAGGAAGCTTGGGTCTAGAGCCCATTAGAAGCCATTAAGTGTTTTTACAGTCTTTTTACTACAAAATGGATACGTATTATTATATATAATGGGGTAAAGTTTATGGTTAAAAATCTCCTGTCATTTATAGCTAACCAAGCATAATGTGTACGGAAAGTTTCTCCCATTAATAAGTTACAGAAATTATTTTCTAAAAAGACTAGTGCATTTTTTACTTAGCTGTTTTAAGAGTTTAATCAAAACTGTAGTGTTTTATTATGTAAATAAACATACTATAGGAAAAAATTTCTACAAATTAACAAGTAAGTTAAATTTTCTTAATTTGCTGTAAACACTTGATATATTTCTGTAACATTAGATGTAGGCAATATATTCAATAGTTTAAGCAATACACATTTACCAATATAAGAAACAAGTTAGCCCTTGAATACTAAAGGCCACAGTGGGATTAACATCATGATCTTGGCCGGTACTACTCTGTAGGGACCAGTGCTGCTAGGAAACACAAGAAGCATGAAGCTTTCCAGCCATTTGGGATGACCATTCTAAGTCGAAAATAAAAACAGTTCCTGCTTGCAGCATGTCATAGAAAGCAATAAAACAGCTGGTCCTTGATAAGAGAGTGCTCAAACCCAAGAATGGCTTTCCAAAGTCTTACAATAATGATTTTCTCTCTAAAGTCCAGTATTTACATAAGCTAATTTTGTGCTCTGATTCTCTTGGAAAGTTACCTAGCCCAACTTATAAAACCAATTGAATATTTAAAAAAAATTCTAGTGTCGAATATGCAATTAAAAATGTCTTGATTTTTCAAAGACAGAAACTCTCAAAAATATAATTTTCATACATATGGAAGAAAAATAATGCCATGACCCCAAGATGAACCAATTCCAAGATACTATCTATTGCTCAAGTTTTTCTGTCATATAATTCAGCACATCTGCCTATTTAGGAAAATATTCTTGCCAGGCACAGAGGTACATGCTTGTAACCCAGGGTTTTGTTGTTGTTGTTGTTGTTTGTTTGCTTGTTTTTATTGTTATTTATTTATTTATTTATTTATGGTACTGGGGATGGAACCCAGAGGCATTCTATCTCCAAGCTACACCTCCAGTCCTATTTTTTTATTCTTTATTTTAAATCAGGGTCTCACTAAGTTGCGGAGAGCCTCACTAAGTAGCTGAAGCTGGCCATGAACCCGGATCCTCCTGTCTCAGCCTCCCAAGTACTGGGATTACAAGCATGCGTGACCACACCTGGCTGTAACCCTGTTTGAAAATTAAAAATAAAATAGGGCTGACCAGATATGGTGGTGCATGCCTGTAATCCCAGTACTTGGGAAGCTGAGAGAGGACGATCATAGGTTTGAGACCAGTCTCAACAATTTAGTAAGGCTCTGTTCCAAAATTGAAAAAAAAAATAGGGCTAGGAGTGTAGCTCAGAGGTATAATACCCCTGAGTTCAAACCTAGTATGAAAAAGTACCAAAAAAAACCTAAAAAATAAAACAAAAGAGGGTTAGGCATATAGCTCAGAGGTAGAATGCCCCTGGGTTCAATTCCCAGTTAGCCTCTCTCTCTCTCTCTCTCTCTCTCTCTCTCTCTCTCTCTCTCTCTCTCTCTCTCTCTCTTCGCTCCTCTCTCTCCTCTCTCCTGTCTCCTCTCTTCTTTCTGGAAAATAAAGTATAGATGGTTTACATCTGTAGGAGTTCATATTTATTTTGAAACTGAAAGTAGTAGTACATAAAGATGAAAACAATTTAAATAAAAGCATGAAAGATGATATTTCATCCTACAAATGGTGTAATTGTAGATTAATTAATCCTCAAAGTTAATTTCCTGATCAAATTTCATTCATGTTACATAAAATTTATGTCTGATCTCAAATGTGCAACTTCAGAAGAGCCTACATTGATTTAAAAGAGAGACGAAAGTTTCCTTTGTATTATTTTAAGAAGGATTCTTAAATTACCTTAAAAACACATTAGTTTCAAATAATTTAGTAGAACCTGTATCAACACAAACATATGCTAGAGCATGAAGGACACTAAGCATGTTTAGTGCTTACTTATAGAAACTAAGTGCAGTTTCAGTGTAAAAACACTTGCATTTAAAAAAAGAAATTCTAAAATTAGACTTCAAATCTCTAATTGTTCTAAACTATCAATCTTAAAAACCAGAAATGTTTATGTTCATATACTTTTTTATTCATTTGATGAAAACCTCTTCCACCCAAATGAGGAGAGAGAAAAGAGAGGAGAGGTGATATAGTACTTCCTCTCTACCTTCTATTAAGAAAATGGCTTGCAAAAAGCTTTTATTTTATATATGTTGCTATTTTGTAGAATTTTCTTACCTTGAGATCATGAACTATCATTCACAAAGCGCTAAAGTATCATAAAATGTCTAAAGTAAGGTAAAAATTGACATACTGCAATTCTTTCCATTGAAATTAGTTTTTATAAGCATTTCTTTCCATTTATACACTAGGTGGAGCCATTTGCTTAAGCTAGTTGCAGGAAAATTGACTGCTCGTTTTAATTTCATGTAAACCTGACAACTATTTTCCAAAGTAGCTCTATCGTTTTGAATCCCCACCAGCAACATATGAAAGTTGCCATAGCTTAACACCCTTATTGGAACTTTGCCACTCTTATTTTAGTCATCTTAGTAGTTGTATAGTAATATCTCATTATAGTTTGTATTTGCATTTCCTTAATAACTACTGATGCCAATATCTTTTCATGTGCTTATTTTATATCTAATATCTTCTTAGCTCAAATATATATTCCAATATTTGTCTAAATTTTATTGCCTGTTATCTTAATGTCAAATTGTGAGAGTTCTTTGAATTAATCACTATACTGCCTGAAAATTTCAGGCTATTACATTTATCCAAGATAAATGAAACTATATGTCCATACAAAGATAATATGCAGAGCCAGGCGTGGTGGCGCACGCTTGTAATCCCAGCATTCGGGAGGCTGAGACTGGAGATCCAGGTTCGCGGTCAGCCTCAGCTACCTAGTGAGGCATTCCTCAACTTAGTGAGACCCTGTTTCAAAATAAAGAATAAAAAAATAGGGCTGGGGGTATAGCTCGGAGGTAGAATGCCCCTGAGTTCAATCCCAGTACCGCAAAAGAAAAAAAAAAAAAAAAAAGATAATATGCAAATGTTCATGGAAACTTTATTTGCATTTATCAAAACTGAAACAGCCTATCAACTGAAGAGTAGACCAATAAACAGTAAACCACTTGTACAATGGAATAGTACTAGCAGGAAAAAGAAATGAACTGCATGCAACAATACAGATGAATCTTAAAATGTAATGATGAAGCAGGGCGTGGTAGCTCATGCCTGTAATCCCAGCACTTGGGAGGCTGAGACAGGAAGATCAAGGGTTTGAGGCCAACCTCAGCAACTTAGTGAGGCTCTCAGCAACTTAGGGAGACCCTGTTTTCAAATAAAAAATAAAATAGGGCTAGAGGTGTAACTTGGAGTTAAAATGCCCCTGTTAGAATCTGAAGCATAATAATAATAGTAACAACAACAACTATTATTATTATTATTATTATTATTATTATTATTATTAAGAGTGAAAGATAAGACACAAAAGACTTCATAATATGTTTCCACTCATACATGCTCTTGAAAAGTAAAAACTACAGAGACAGAAGTTGGATTCAGTCAGTGGTTGCCATGGACTGGGAATGGGGAGAAAAAACTGAATGAAAAGTGACACAGAATAAACTTTTGAAGAGATTATCCTACAGCTGATTTGTAATAGGGGATATATGATTATGTGCACTTGGGAAAAGTCATTGACTATACACACAAACAGGCTGGCTCTGTTCAAATTCATTGTTGAATTATTATTGGATTTTCATTTTCTTAATATGGGATATTTTCATATTCCATTAACTTGACATACAGAAAAATTGCCAGAAAGAAAGAAAGCAATTATAATTATAAACCACTTGAAGCATTCTAGCATTTTTGTACAAGTCTCTATTAGGATCCAAATCCTAACTTTTTCTCTTTATTACCATAATTTAAGAATGTGGACTGATAAAAATTTTCTAATAAAATTATGTTTATTTGTGAGGCTCAGTGACACTAATATGATAGGAATAATGTTTGTTTTTATAATGAGCAATCCACATATAAGGGAAGTAACATAATAGAACATCCTGGTGATCCATACAAATCATGCATCACTAGATATTGGATTTTTTTAATAATTGAATACTTTATTTTCTATATAGGTGAACATTACTTTATTATTAAGTGAAAAATAAAATAGGTGAAGGAGCTTTATGAGTTATATACGGGTGTCTGTGTGTGTTTCTTCTAAATCAGAACAAAGTATCCCTTCTTAAAAGTTATATAACAAACAAATTTAATTCTAACTTCACTATTATGGCTCATTATCTATAAGCAAATCTTATCTTTAAATATATTATATACAAAGTCTTTCAAATATATACAAATATATACAAATCACCTCCATAGTCTTTCATTTGGAGTTACTGAACTTGGATTTTCTGGAAGGGTGACATCCAAAAATTAATACTTTGAGCACTTTATAAGAATATGTATAGTAAATTTTCATCTTTAATTCATGAAATGAAACCCTGAATCCAAGAATCACCCCACAATTGCCTTTTACCTCAGTTCCCACTGTCCTTGAGAGCGCACTTAAGCTTGAACTTCTCCATGCTCTACTACGAATGAAGCTAATTTCTCTGGGACAAGGCTAGGGTTTATGTTTTATTCTCTGATTCTTCCCCCAGACAAGTCCTGATAGGGACAGTGGCAAGCTCTCTCTGCATAACCACCCTGTTCTGGGGGCAGAGCCCTCAGTGAGGGAGTGGGGTGGGGAGCAGCCAGACATTCTCTTAGCTCACTTCTCTTGGCATAGAGCTGCTGGCTCATGGTCTAGAGCATGTGATTTCAGGACCCCAGTATTTCCAGCGTCCCCCCCAAAGTAGAACCTCCACTCCATGAGTAGAGGCTGGATGGAAGAAGGAAGAAGGGAGTCACACTTGGAACGTAGCACCAGCAACAGGTAGCTGAGGAAGAATGAGAAATGTTGAAGTCCGAGAGACGGATCCAAGATGGCGACTGAATGAAACAGCTCTCCTCAGATGCTGTGAATTCGAACAAAATTTACCATATAAGGAGCATCTTAACAGAAGAAAAATACAACAACAAAAAAAGTGAAATTTGAACTACACCTAAAGAAGATCAAAAGAGTGGACTCAGAAGGGCAAGGGGACTTACTACAGCCCCACGCCCAGGGCTACGGCCCTGCGCCCTGCGCAGCAGTGGTTCGGCGCCACGTAGAAGAATTAGTCTGTGGAAGGAGCAGCGGGGATGAGCCAGACACTGTGAGCGGCTAACTACACGGGGACACAGCTAACAGCCCAGGCATGGTGTTGGCTCCAGATCTCCACGAACTACCCAGGTGGGGATCGCCGCAACACTCACAGTCGGCAGAAGCTCCTGTAGGCCAGTCGGAAGCTCCCGCGGGCCAGTGTCTACATACCACCCCAAAGATGGAGCAGTGAGCAACGGCGCAAAGGAGGAAAGACCACAGGCATGAATCCAGCTTCTTGACGGAAGGAAGAGAAGGAATACTGGAAACTCGAACACAAACTCGGAGAGGGGAGCCTGCGTGCGCTGGGAACAGCGGCTGCCATCTTTGCCACCAGCCCCTCCCACAAACTTCTTGCTAGCTATGCAGACCATCATTGTCCGATTGCGCCCCCAGCCGTCATAACGGGAACAGGCCGAGGTGCAAGGAGACGTAAGTCGGGTCACGCGCACCTCGGGTGCAGGGTGCGGGATTCACATAAACTAGCAGTGGGCAATTCTCTGCCTGCACTGACACAGCAAATTAAAATAAATAAATAAATAACGCCAAAGACACACGTGAAAATTTAAGCTCGGTACTTACAAACTAGCAGAGCGTTGGTTTTAGTGTCTGTTTGCTATTTGTAGATTTTGGGGTTTTTGTTTTTTGTTTTTTGGGGTTTTTTTGTGTTGTTTTTTTTGGTTTTGGTTTTTGGTTTTGTTTTGTTTTTTTTTCATTATCTTTTGGCATTAAGTTTTCAAATTTGATCGGTCATTAAGTTTTCAAATTTGATCGGTCTAAACTCTGTTATTGCTTTGATTTGTTTATGTTTATTTGGATGAATACTTGCTTTGTTATCTCTCGCTTAGGTCATTGAACCCCCTCCTTACCCCTTTTACAACCCCCCCATATTCCTCTCTGCTATACTTTACCTCCTCTCTTTTCTTTTCCTCTTTTTCCTGTCACATATCAATAGCTACCATCTCTAATCTTTACCCCCTTCTTTACCCTATCCCTCCATCTATTACGGTGACTTCTCACCCAAACTCTATCTGGGAACACACCCTGTCACCCCTAAACCCCAACTACAGAGATTGGACAAGAAAACTTGCAAGAACAGCAAAGATATAAATCGAAGAACAGGGAAACCATGGGAAGGAAAACTAACAAAGAAACAATGAGCCACCACAACCCCTCAATAACAGATCTCACCAACCCAGAATGGCAGAGACTACCAGAAGAACAATTCAGATCTTTAATACTAGAAACAATACAGGATTTTCAGAAAGAATGTAGGCAGAGCTTTAAAGAAATAAAGAAGACATAAAGGAACAGATAAACAGAGAATTCGAAGACCTAAAGAGAAACCAAACAGAAGCATTGAAGGAAGTAAAAGATGAAATAATCGAAATGAAGGCATCAATGCAAACTATAAACAGCAGATTAGATCACATGGAAAATAGAATATCACTCTTAGAGGATGACTAAAATAACAAAGAATCTATAGTACATGACTTAGAAAAAAAAATACAACAGTACGAATTGGACATCGAAGAGATATGGGCCAATTTTAAAAGAGCCAGCCTAAGAATAATAGGCATAGAAGAGGGATTAGAAGTTGAAACTTATGGAATAAACAATCTCTTCAAAGAAATAATAACAGAGAATTTTCCAAACATAGAAAGAGAAGTCAACACACAGGTCCAGGAAACATACAGAACTCCCTCAAGACAAGACCAAAGAAGAGGTTCACCACGCCACATAGTAATCAAATTGACCAAT
>PVLC010026564.1:5444-22824 GCA_004027655.1 Graphiurus murinus | reverse complement strand
GTCATTTGATCATTATGGAAAAACTGCTTCATTTTCTGAGGACTGAAAAAACAAAACAAAACAAAAAACCCTAAAGAGCGAGGCCGAAACAGGACTCAGAAACCCTTTGAGCTAGGAGTTCAGGGTGCAGGTCCATTTTAAAGAATCAACACACTTTAATAATGTAGTCTTTGGGAGGTGGTGGGCCGGCAGGCAGTCACACTCCAAATGTACAATGTCCTGACAGGGATTTTGTTCATTAAAAGCTTAGAAAATAAAAGCCCCGGATCTGACACAAGCAGTCGCCTGCATATTAGTGATAGGTGTTTTTGCATTCTCACGAACCCGATGATGAAAAGAACATGTGCTTGGGCACCAGGTGAAGCCACTATTCACTAGCTTGTCATGGCCAGAACTTGAGCTTCTGAACATCAGCAGAATGGCTCCTTATTGCCTTTGCGTTGTTGAGCACCGACAAGAAGTGCTGTATGGCGGGTAGTGGGGCCCAATGCAGGCCAAGACAGACATGCGCACTTCTGCCTCCTGAACATCATGTCCCAGTCAGGATCATACCACCCATGGGATGTATCCAATGTGCCCACAGGGCACCTGGAATATCCTAAAACTCACCTCACATGAATTCTTTTCTTCCAATCTCTTCCCGCCTTGTCTCCTCCACCTCAAAAATATATTGGGGGGCCAGGTCGAGATTCCCCTTGGCAAAGTCAGGAATGCAGTCAGGAGATTCGTTCACATTTATGTATAATGTATGTATGTATTTATGTATGTTGTGGTACTGGGCATTCAATCCAGGGGCATTCGCCCTCCTACCCACACCCCAGTGTTATTTTATTTTGAAACAGGGTCTCCCTGAGTTGCTGAGGCTGGCCTGGAACCTGACATGCTCCTGATTCAACCTCCCAAGTACTGGGATTACAGGTATGCATCACCCTGCCTGGCTCATTTTTTTTTTTTTTTCTACTAGGAACTGAACTCAGAAGCATTCTACCCTCAGGCTACACCCCCACCCCTTTTTATTTTTCTATTTTGAATCAGGGTCTCCCTAAGTTGCTGAGTCTTGCTAAGTTGCTGACACTGGCCTCGACCTTTGGATCCTGTCTCAGCTTTCAAAATACTGGGATTATAGGTGTGAGCCACCACACAGCCTGGTTCACTTTTTAGATTTAATTCTGCGTTAACTTCTCTGTTTGCCAGGCAGTGGTAGGCCAAAGAGACCTGTAATGAAGGTCTGCCATTTCTCAGGACACTGAGCTCAGCGGCCAACATTGTTTCAAGGTGTGGTTAGTCAGCTTTTCATCACTCTGACCAAAATGCCTGACAAGAACAACTTAAAGAAGAAATGTTTATTTGGCTCACAGTTTCAGAGGATTCAGTCCATGGTGGCTGGCTCCAACGCAGAAGCATCTTGGCATCAGGGCAGGGCAGAGGACAGTGGCTTATCTCACGGCAGTGGGGAAACAGACACAGACAAGGAGGCAGGGAGGAGATAAACTCTTCCAGGGTACAGCCCAGTGACCTGCTTCCTTCAACTGCACCCCACCTCCCAGTGTTCCATTCAGCCATCAGTGGACCAATCTTCCGAGGAGGTCAGAGCCGTCGTGACCCAGCCACTGCCCCCAAAGCCTCATCTGAACACCTGGGGCGTAGGGACTTCTCCACCTCCCCAGCCAGGTTGCAGACACCGGCTGCTTACTTTCCCGGCTCCCCTTGAGTATGAGCCTTCTGAAGCTCAGTCAGTCAGATGAACACACCCCAATCTGACTTGTGAGCCAGAGAGGCCAGCAGGGAGGGAGGCTGGATAGTCCACCCGCAGGAGGGTAATGGCAGAGACAGACTCATCTCCAGGAATAGTCGGTGAGGCCCGTAAAAGGCGTGCATGCTGGACACGAGTGGCCCAGGTTGGTGGTGGAATTTTTTTTTTTGGTACTGGAAATTAAACCCAGGGATATTCTACCTCCGAGCTACATCCTAGCCCTTTTAATTTATTTTTAAACAGGGTCTTGCTTAGAGGCTGAGGATCTCACACCTGTGTCTCAATCACTGTGTTCCTGGTGGAGAATAATGGGCTTGACTGAAATCTGCCATGCGTGGACCACAACCCATTTCATACCCCAACACAAGGGTCATTATAAGTGTTGAGTATAAAGGAAAATTGTGACCGTAACAGAAAATTTCAAAATCATCATTTCAGTCCAACTCACCATTAGTTTTAAGATATGCTCCCCATTTTTATGGTATATTGACACACCATTCATTTCCCCTATGAGGAAAACGCATACTCATAAGGGAAAAGCATCAAAACATTATGGCAAACACTGAGGGCCATCTACATAAAAGGCATTTATTTGATCTTCATAAAAGCCCCCTGCAGTAGGTATCACAATGAACCCATTTTACAGATGGGGGAACTGAAAGGCTGAGAACTTGAGACTTGCCTGAGGTCTCAGAGGTGGCAATGGGAAGGCTGAGGTCTGAGTCCAAGTGCTGTGACTCCCAACGTAGAAGCTTAGCCATACATTCTACTGCCCCTCCTTGGAAATCTTACCTCCTCCCCATTGCCTGAATTTTATCCCCTCCACCTCCCAAAATTCCTATGTAAAGGCTGAACCTCCAGTTCTGCAGAATGCGGTTGTATTTAAAGAGAGGGTCTTTACAGAGGCAATTCAGTTAAAATGAAGTCATTGGTGTGGGCTCTGATCTACTATGACTGGTATCCTTTTAAGTCTTAATCTTGGACTTTCAACCCCTAGACCTGTGAGAAGGCCAACAGCTATTCATTAGGCACTCAGTCTGTGGCACCTCATCAGAGCAGCCCCAACAAATGGATGCACCTGTGAGCCCTCAGCTGAGAAGGAGCAAGGGGAAGAAAGAAGCAAAGAAGAAATTAATCCCTTAAATGAATTCCCCTCATGCTAAAGTACTAAATATGTGAGAATATGTGCATGCCGTTAGATAAGTGAAGCTTAATTAGATCATGTTTTAAAAGAAATCATCTGAATTGGTTCGGTAATGGGAGTAACATATATAAGGCAGGAGAAGTCTCAATTTATTTGGAAGTAGTACCCATGAAGTTGTAAAATAGACAGGAAAGGGAAGCTTAATTAAGAGCAGAGTGTGTTTGTTAATTAGCTGTCATCTTCTCTAGTGAGCCTGCCAAGGGAGGCCATAAACAATTAGAGAGCATGGATTTATTGATGGAGAGATGAAGTAAGCTGAGCATTAAGTGCTCGGGCTTCCTCAGAGGGTGCAGTACTTTCATTAATAATGAATTCTGTCTTCCCTCATGTCTTCTGAATTTCCCTCTAATACTGGAATTATTGGTGTGAAACATGAGTTCTTCCAGTAATTAGAGGCCAGGGAGAGAGTCTTAGGAAGTGCAGTTCTATATTCCAGGGGAAAGATAATTCCCAGTGTATTATGCTTGTCCTAGGGAATTTCAGATCCAGTGTTTATTACTGATAAGCAAGGTGGCATGGTGTTGGGTCTGGAAGTTTCCTCGAGTTTAGGGTTCTGAAAGTGCTCATAGTCTGAGGGCCTTAGGAGATCTGTATTCTGCCTATTCAAGGTAAAAATAAATTAAGAGCAATACAGTCCCAGGTCAGAATCATTTTAAGATTTAAATGTTTTGTTTGTAGAGTCAAAGGGAATTCAAACTTTGACCAGCTTGTCACAGTTTCAGTTCTTGTTCTATGCTTTTTAGGACCATATGTTTCATGTTTGAAGAAGTTGAAAATCAGGAAGCTTAGTTAAATGTTACAGTTTTATAGGAATTACTATCTCATTTATCTCTACACCAGGAAGCTCCTGCTCTCATTTTTTTTTCAACTTATTTTTTTTTTATCAGCTTTGAAGGGTACAACATTCTGCACTGACTAATATCGGGTTGCCTTATCAGGTACATCTTTAGAAAACTCTATCAGAGGTTAGGATGATGGAAAATAAGATGGAGTAGGTATCTGCTTGATTTGGGTTTTGGAGGGAGGGAGGGTAATTTTAGAATTTGTAATGACATTATACAGTAATTTGCACTGATTCCCACACTGAATAAATGAATGGGGAATGGGAAGGGAAAGAGTGGCAAAAGGTGGGGAAGAGGCAAAAACAGAGGAGGAAAATATAAGGAGACAAACAGGTAAAAGAGAAGTGATGCAGAGAGAAAAGCAGCAGAAGATGTGCCCAGGTCCAGAGAAAGGTGGGCAGAAATAGGTACATTAGAAATACAGAGATACAAGCCGGGCGTGGTGGCGCATGCTTGTAATCCCAGCATTTGGGAGGCTGAGACTGGAGGATCCGGGTTCGCGGCCAGCCTTAGCTACCTAGTGAGGTACTCCACAACTTAGTGAGACCCTGTTTCAAAATAAAGAATAAAAAATAGGGCCGGGGGTATATCTCAGAGGTAGAATGCCCCTGAGTTCAATCCCCAGTACTGCAAAAAAAGAAAGAAAGAAAGAAATACAGAGATATAGAAGTTCATACATCCCAGCTTTTGTGACATCCTGTACCTTGTTCTTTTTATTTGGTTCCAGAGATTGAACTCAGAGGCATTCTACCTCTGAACTACACCCCCAGTCCTATTTTATTTTTATTTTGAAACAGGGTCTTACTAGATTGCTGAGAGCCTCGCTAAACTGCTCAGGCTGGCTTTGAACCTACGATCCTCCCGTCTCAGCCTCCTAAGTACAGGGATTACAGGTGTGCACCACTATACCCTGCTCTGTACCTTGACTTGAAGATACCATTGCCTTAGAATCTGTGCCACATTGTTCACACCCAAATCAAAGGCACTATCATCACATCAACAGGAAATAAACCTTCTTCCCTGAGTCACTGAGCCACACAAACTTGATGTTTTCAGATATGAGAAGAATCTACTGTCCTGCCAATAAAGCCAGGGTGGCTTGTCAACACCTCTTAGAGTGGGGACTTGCAGTGACAGTGATTCATATTAATCAAAAAGATGGCCAGTAGCTGTCAGAGCTGACAGGGCTGTAAGCTGTGGCTGGTTTGTCTACAGAGGTGGCCAGAGACTACTGGTAAACATTCAAAACTGCAAATTGTGTCTCTGCTTTCTTTTCAGGATCCTCCTTGGGTGCCTCTCTGTGTCCAGGCCTAGCCTTACTGTTGCTCTTTAGCGCACTCCTGTACAGTTCAAGAGACAGGGTCGCCATGAGCTGGATAGAACGTGGCTGCTTAATAAGCTCAAACAGACAAGAAAAGGAGGATTTTCAAATTTCTTGCCCTTCACTGCCCCCCAGTACCACCCCTTTGTGTGTGTGTGTGTGGGGGGTGGTACTGGGGCTTGAACCCAGGGGCATTTTACTTCTGAACTACCTCCAGCCACTTTTATATTTTCTTTTCTTTTTCTTTTTTGTGGTACTGGAGATTCTACCTTTAAGCTACACTCTCAGTCCTTTTTTTTATTCTTTATTTGAAACAGGGTCTCACTAAGTTGCAGAGGGCCTCACTAAGTAGCTGAAACTGGTCATGAACCTGCGATCCTCTGGTCTCAACTTTCCAAGTACTGGGATTAAAAGTGTGTGCCACCACCGCTGTATTTTCATTTTGAAACAGAGTCTCACTACATTGCTGAAGCTGGCCTTGAACCTGAAATCTTCTTGTCTCAGCCTCCCAAGTACAGGATTATAGGTGTGCGCTACCATGCCCAGCTTTCTCAATTAACCACAGAGACTTGGGTCAGTCCAATTATTCCATGTGCTAAGATTTTTCATTCTCTACCCTTTGGAACCATTTCCCTAATTCTTCCCATGTTCTCTGTTCTCATGTTCGAATGGCTTCTCAACCATGTAATTTTCATTAGCTTCACAATGATAGTTTAAACAAATATTAAGCCATTGAACTCTCGTATATTTTAGACTTTGTTCACCTTTGGCATTATCCTGAAGGCAGTAATGGATGCAAATTCTGCCGGGAAAGTAAAGCACTATTTCATCTGACAGAGAGGGTGTATTTGTAAACACACTTTTGTTTTTAAATCTTCCATACCTCAAGGCCTTTCCAGAGCCAAGGAGTTGGGTGAATTCCGAAAAAAATAGAGGAGCTTGGAAATGTCTAAGTTGGTAGCTCACTTAGAGGATGTTCTGCCACCTGCTCACAGCCACAGGGAATTTCACAGCCAGTCCATATGTGGCAGCAGGTGCCACGCAACAGAGAATGAGAGTGAGCTATGATTTTGCTGTCTTTTCATTCAACTTTTCTTCTAATGCTTCATCCCCTTCCGAGGATCATCAAAATGCCTTCCCTTTAACATTAGCACTACAGGGAATCGAAGTCTCATTTCCTGGAACCACAGGCTGATGGCAGCCATCCCTCAAATGAGCCCCCCGTGGAGAAGTCTTGGGACCTGTGCTCCCAACTCAGGTTTCCGGTAGACATGCAGTCAACCCCGTGGCAGGAAGCTGAGGTCATGGATTGCTCTCTCACTGCTGTCAAGTGTCTGCTCATTTCATATTGCCTGTCATAATTCTCTTACATCATGTACAACCCAATGCCTTTTGGCCCATTTTCTCACATGGATTTCTAATCAGCTGTGAAAAAATACCATTGATATCTCTGCACTTTACAGAGATACTAATGGGGAAAGGACTGAAGAAGAGCTGCAGGTTGGTAAGAACAGGGATCAAATAAAACAGGGCAGCAAATCAGGAAAGGGACTAGCGAAAGGAAACTAAGCAAACTGGCCAAGATCACTGCTAAAACATGTCTCATTTACCCCTGAAATCTTAGTGGAATAACGTGAGCTTTGCTACCAGATAAATACCTGGGTAGGAATCCTGCCTCTATCACTGTGTTCTGTGATCCTGGACAACTTTCTTAACACTCTGAGCTTCAGGTCAGGGCTAATACTAAACTTTTAAAACTATTGGAAGAAACGGAAACCATGTATTGGGGAAGGGTTGGCACAGGGAGCTACTCACTGTGTGGCAGAACTATTATTAATAACTAGGTTCCTGCCTGCAGTGCACTGGCCTCAGCAAAGATGATCAGGATGCTAGCAGGGCCTTGAAGAGAGCAACGTTCACTTCACTTTAGCCACATAATTTCCTTTGTTGCTGTTGCGAGCAAGTAATCAAGCTGGACTCTTAGATCATGTAATTAAGTTCCAATAAGCATGTACTCCGTTAACACTCTCAATCTAAGTCTAAGACTGAATCTACGTTCCATCTCGTCACCAGACCCAGGGAAAGTGACGTAGCCCAGTCGAAAGTCCTGTAGAGCGGGTCCACCTTCAGACTATGCTTGAGTTTGATGACAGGTCTGAGGATCAGTGACATGAAGGGCTTTCCATCAGGCAATGAAAAGCAGAGTGTCTTGGCACTGGGTTTATATAGGCTGTTTCAGAGGGAACTTCTAGGTTGGGGCCTTCTGATTGGCTCAGCCCAGTTATACCCAAAAAGTCCATTCTGATTGGTCTCTGTCAAGGATGACGTAAGTTCATAGCTGAGTCCCTGGGTTCTCCTGGTGGGCTGTTTTATCTTTATCTAACAAGCATACACTTGGGGCCACTCTCTCACACGAGCCACCAAGTTACATTATTTAAGTTTAACTTCACACAAGTTAGCTTATTCCAGTCAATGTAATATTTTGATATTACTCCTAACATTTGTCTTTATCATGTCTTCACTATCATGTACTCCAACTCTAAAATGATGACCCAAAGAGAGGACAGTAATGTAAAAGGTCTGAGGGTTGTTTTCCCCTCTTCTTGAAAGCTAAAAGAGAGCCAGTCACGGTGTCACTGATGCTGGCAGAAGATACAAGACTCTGGCAGAGACAAAGGACTTTGTTCCTCCAGGCACAGCAGACAGCATGAGCTTGGAGTTCACTAGGGAGCCCCAAGTCTGATGGGGTGATGGTGGCTGCTGGGCACATAGAGGGTTTATGGCACAGCTGGGGGAACTTTAAACTTAGGGTGCCTCTAATTTTATAAGTGTGTTTCTTACAAATCTGGCCTTGAACCTGCAATCCTCCTGTCTAAGCCTCCCAAGTACTGGGATTACAGGTGTGTTCCACCATTGCTGGCTTCTTTCATTTCATACATATTCTTTCTGTTTGCTTAGAACTCAATATCCTCTCATCTACTCTACGAGCAGTGCCTTGAGAACTAACTGATTTTCAGCAACAAAGATAAGGGCGTGGCTGGTCTAATGCAATCCCTTAGCCATGCCTGGGGTCCTGCATCGAAGGTGGGTCAGGGAGCCACCAGCCACCCCAGTGAGGGTCAGTCCGTGCTGGGGCTCATACTACCCATTCTTGCAGCAGGCTGGAGCTGTAGGAGACAAACTAACAGGTGGAGTTCTCTGCAGCACTCTCATTCCCAGGGAAGGAGAATCGCCCTCTGTGGCTGCACGTGGAATCTGCCAGCACTAGCTGCCAGAAAACAGACAATGGAGGTCTCTGTGTCACTGCGGGGAAAGGAGTGCAAATGATTACCTTTGAGATCTATGGTTGCTTTGTGGCAGCCCCAATGATCACTTAATAGATAACTTACATTTTTTTTTTTTCAGAACTTAAATTAGCTTTCAAATAACTAAACGGCTTTAGGTTGTATCCTTTAATTAGAGAGGAAGACCTAGCTTCCTTTTCCTTCCCATAAAACACTGCTTTGTGTGTGTGCCTGTATATTTTCACATTTTTGCATATGCTGGCTACTGCAAATAGCTGCAGGTTTCATGTCTGCTACATAAACTGACTACAATTTAGAACAGTATTTTAAATGTTCTATTCTTTCTTTAGGATGTGGCATGATTTTTTTTAATCAGGCAAATGTATTCACTGTGCTTAAATATTTTAGTATGAGGGGCTGAGGATGTAGCTCAGTGGAAGAGTGCTTGCCCAAGATGTATGAGACTCTGGGTCTCAAACAAATAAAAAATTTAGTATCATTACTCAGCACAATGCCTCACACAGAATATTTACTGAATAAATAACTGATTTTATGACCTTATATCCCTCTGGAATTCCGCTAATAAATATGGAGACAAAGAAAGTCCATTTAGTAAATATTCTTTAGTTCTCCACTGGCAAAGCTGCATTCTAATAAGGCCTGCACCTCCTCACACACAGCCTAGCAAGGATCGCTCTCTCAGCAGAAGTGAACCAACCAACCGTATGCTGCTGCCCTGAGGTCTCATGTGAAGCAGATGTCACGGCTTTGCATGTTCACAGCAGATTGTTTCCTTACCCACCATGAGCAGCTACATCTTAAATACCTGAAGCAAAATTATATTCGTCAAGACAAGAACAAAGTGCATATTTGCAAGTCAGTAGGCTTGCTTTTAATCAACTCAATTTCCTGAATATTCAAAATGTGACAAACTGGCTGCAAACTTCTGGATCATTTAAATTAATATCTGGGCACAGTGGTGCATGCCTCTAATGCCAGTACTTGAGAGCTCTGATAGAAGGATCACAGGTTTGAGATCAGCTTCTGCAACTTAGTGAGACTCTTGGACCCCTAGAGTTCAAGGCAACCATTGACTATTTGTGGTTTGCCCAACCAAGCATGTACTAACCGTCAGGTTATTTAGTCTGCAGGTGAAGATCTAATAAGGCTCACAGTTCATTCTACTGCAGATTAGTTTAACCAGACTAATGCTACATCCCAGTTTGAACCTAAAAGTGATTTAGAATTGCACATTTTGAACTGGAAGACAGGACCACACAGTTTAAATTGCATGGTGGTTTTTCAGTTGAAGAAGAGAGCAAGACTATTTTAAGTTTTTGCATACACATGGGGGTGAAAAATTAGATGAGGACTTTGATTATAGATATCAGTTCCTTGGGCTATTCCAAGACACCAGGGATCTGCAAACTTAGTTTTGTTGGCCAAATCAAACACAGAGCCTACTTTTGTACCATGTGCAAGTAATAATAGTGTTTTACACTCGTGTGTGTGTGTGTGTGTGTGTGTGTGTGTGTGTGTGTTGTCTGTGTGGTTACTGGGGATTGAACCCAGGGTATTCTACCAGTGAGCTACATCCCCAGTCCTTTTTTTTTATTTTTGAGACAGAATCTTGCTAAGTTAACAGAGGCTGGCCTCAAAACTTCCATCCTGAGAACCTGCGGCAGCAGCGGCCAAGCCCACCTTGTCCTCCAGAGATCCAGAGCAGCATTCACCAACACCGGAGAAAAGATGGCGATTTAGAGGGAGACTGCAGGATTCAGGTATGCTTGTGTGGGAAGGAAATAGACTCGAAGGGGCCTGAAACTTTTCAAATCACCCCTATGGAGGTGGGGGTGGGGACTACTATTGGACACAACAGAAATATGAATTAGTAAATAGCCCCTAGAGGTAGGGGGGAGGGAACTTCAGTCAGCAGTTTGAGGAGCTCTTGTAGGGTTTCTAGGGATCACTGTGAAACACTGACCTGTGGTACCTGGGGGAAATAGCTCAGCCTACCGAGCTGCAGGCTCTGAAAGCAGTGGGCTTGCACCCGGCCATCTTTGGGCGCTACAAGCACCAGCACCAGAGGCCAGCAAAAGTCCTCAGGGGTGCAGCCACCCAGGACAGGGGTGGTGTCCATGGGGCTAAGAAACAGAGCCACCCAAGCCCCCAACCGGGAACTGTGGAAACTTTCCCTGCCAGACCTTCGGCCATGGTCAGAGAGCGCCAGCAGTGCCATCTGGACCAGAACACGTCAATCACCAGTATATAGAAGACATTACAACAACACAACTTAAACATCCAACAAATATGGGACAATATGAAATGTCCTAACTTACAGATAAAAGGCATTGAAGAAGGTCTAGAAGCACAGACTAAGGGTATCAGAAACTTCTTCAGAGAATTTTCCAAACAAAAAAAGACTTGGACATCCATGTACAAGAGACATACAGAACATTGTTAAGACAAGATCAAAGAAGGATCTCCCCACACCATGTAATAATCAAAAGACTAATATAGAGGCCTAGGAAAGAATCTTAAGAGCAGTGAGAACAAAAGAAAGAATGATATTCAGGGGCAAAGCAATGAGAATCATTCCAAACTTCACAACCCAAGTCATGAATGCCAGGAGGGACTGATGAAGTACTCCAGACCTTGGAAGAAAACAACTTCCAACCAAGACTGTTATAGCCAACAATGATATCATTCGAAATTGATGGATAAATAAAAATATTCCAAGATAAGCAGAATCTTAAAAAATTCATGACTACTAAGCCAGCACTAGAGAAAATACTTAAAGAAAAAATCATAAAGAAGAAAAACGAAGCAAATTCCAGAACCAAAAAGTGGTGAACTCCACCAGATGAGCAACTAAGCAAAGTATAAATAATACTATATCAAACAGAATATAGAACACAAAATGACAGGAAACAAAAATCATATTTCAATAATAACCCTGAGCTAGGCATGGTGGCACATGCTTGTAAATCCCAGTACTTGGGAGGCTGAGACCGGAGGATCCAGGTTTGCAGCCAGCCTCAGCTACTTGGTGAGGCTCTCTGCAACTTAAGTGAGAACCTGTCTCAAAATAAAGAATAAAAAATAGGGCGGGGTGTGTAGCTCAGAGGTAGAATGTCCCTGAGTTCCATCCCCAGTAACACACACACACACACACACAAACACACACACACACACACACACACACACACACACACACACACACACACAATGATAATAATAACCCTGAATGTCAAAGGTCTTAATTCCCCAATTAAAAGATATATACTGTAGGCATGATGGTGTATGCTTGTAATCCCTGTACTTGGGAGGCTGAGGTAGGAGGATCGCAGGTTTGAGGAGAGCCTCAGCAAGTAGTGAGACCTGAATCAACTTAGCAAGACCTTGTTTCCAAATAAGACATAAAAAATTAGGCTGGGGGTGTAGCTCAAAGGTAGAATACTCCTGGGTAGCTTTCCAAAGAAGTTAAAACCAAACAGCTACAGTAATATACGCATACCCATGTTCATAGCTGCACAACTCACAATAGCCAAACTATGGAACCAACTCAGGTATCCATCAACAGATGAATAGATTACAAAATTATGGGAAATACACACAATGGAATTCTACTCAGCAATAAAGAAGGATAAAGTAATATCATTTGCAAGAAAATGAAAGGACCCGGAGGACATTATGTTAAGTGAGATTAGCCAGCCACAGAAAGTGAAGGACATATGTTTTCTGTAATATGCACAAGCTAGGAGTTACTGGGATCCAGGGGGACTCCAGACAATGGAGGAAAAACCTCAGTGGAGCCAGGGAAGTGGTTTAAGGAAGGGGAGAGGAAAGACTGAGGTTCATTAATGGAAATACTACCATTGACTATGTGTACATATGTGAAAATACCAATGTCAATCTGTATTGGGAAGGGGGGAGATAACAAGTGCTCTGTGCATGTATGTCATTGTCAACATGATTTACATTATCATGTGAGACCATAATACACCAATAAAAGCACATTAAAAAAAATCTTCCATCCTCCTGTTTCAGCCTCTTAAGTACTGGGATTATAGGTGTGTACCACCATGCCCAGCTAGTTTTTACACCTCTTAAAGGTTGTAAAGAAGAAAAACTGGAAAAATATGTGACAGAGACAATGACCTGTAACACTTAAAATATTTACTATCTCCCCTTTACAAAGAAAGTTTGCCAACCCCCCCCCCCAATAGACTCACATCTGGTTCCTGTGAAGAAAAGGAACAAGTGCAGAAGGTGAGGTTAGGTATGGGAGACTCACAGAGTAACGTTCTAGAAACCACACTCGATGGAAAACTCTTGGCACATATGAAGTCTGTGCTTTGGGCAGAGACATTGGCTCTCCCAGGACACCAGTGTCAATTATGGAGGGGTGCACTGGCCTTCCTGGGACTTTATGAGCAGCTGGCATCCTAGTGAGAATCTAACCCTGCAATAGAAACAAGGCCTAGGGACTATTTAAAAATAATATGTGAACTGGGAGAGGGACTAATCCTTTGATAAGGAGTTGAGATAAAGGACAGTGAAACTTTAGTTCTTACAGGTGTGGAAGAATAAAATCCCAGTGTCCTTCAGCCGGCTCTTTTCCTATGGTATCATTCTCAGCAGACATAACCAGAAATCAAAAGCAAATTAATTTCACCCTTTGCTTGTATCTCTTAAGTGACATTAAAAAAGAAACATGGGTTATAGTCTCCAGCCCCCTTCTTCCCAGGTTCTCACTCTGTCATTTGCTATAGTGTGCTCACTTCCCTTTCCCAGACCTTTCTGACATAAACCACAAATCTCCATGGAGCTGATTAACCTGATCAATTGCACTGATCAATTGCACTGATCAATTGCACTGATTAACCTGGTCTGAAAGATGACTGTGAGCTTTGATCAGGATGCAGGTGAAGTGGCACAAAGCACTAAGTAAAAAACACCGGGACTTTCTCTGGGCTGAAGGGAGGGGAAAGCTCTGAATATTGATGCACTACAAATTATTGTCCTGTGAATTGTTAATACAACCCTAGTTGCCCCCCCTCCACCCTGGCAGACTAGAGAAGCCTGGGGAAACTTCAGTTAACTGAGATTGTGAAGCTGAAGTTTGTATTTAGTTCCCCAGCTTTCCTTTCCACAAATTTCCCCACCATTCACTTACACATTTTAAAAATACTTATGAAATGCCTCCTACTTGCTAGTAGTTCATAAAAAAAGAAATATTACAAGAGGGAGATAGACAAGTAAAAAAATTACATGAGTATAACAAACACTATAATAGAGTAAACAACAATATAATACTATACCAATGACTAATTTGAATTTTCCCCATCACAAAATTCAGTGCCTTAAACCAGCAAGATGTTTGTTCCTCTCTTATGTGATGGTTCAGATGCTAGTCCAGGGATGCTGTGGGTTGTTCCATTGGGACAGGCATACTGGCTTCTCTATCTTGTTACTATTCAGTCCCTAGAGTGTTGCACAGATATCTCACAATCATATCTGCTGGTTCTGCATCCCAGTTGTCAGGAAGGGGGCGGGGAGAAAAATTGCTTTCTTTACTGGGAACTTCTATTCTGCTCCCAGAAATTACTTTTTTATTTGCATCTAGCTGCAAGGGAAGCTAGTAAATGCAGTCTTTAGCTGCATAGCCATGTGTTAGCTAATGACTTTAGTTTTATATTTACAAATGAGGAAGGGAAAGAATGGATATTAGAGAATAATTCATGGTTCTTATTTGCAACTCATAATGAATTCAGTATTTTCTAAGACTATGTTAGTCAAAAGAAAGAAAGAAAAAAACAACTTTGTTTTTAGCAACAAAGGCTTTTTCGTGTGTGTGTGTTACTGGGGATTGAACTCAGGGGCATTCTACCTCCAAGCTATACCCCCAGCCCTATTTTTTATTCTTTATTTTGAAACAGGGTCTCACTAAGTTGCAGAGGGCCTCATTAGGTAGCTGAGGCTGGCCGTGAACCTGGATCCTCCAGTCTCAGCCTCCCAAATGCTGGGATTACAAGCGTGCGCCACCACGCCCGGCTAGCAACAAAGGCTTTTAATCCTAAAATTTTCCTATACCCCAGAATATGACCACAAGATGCAGCCTAAATCTGGAAAAATTATAGGACACTTGGAGGGAAACTGAAAGACAGATCCTTCTAGTATAGACCTCAAAAGTTTTTTTCCAAACAAGTCAAGGCTCTTAGCTAAAGAATCTTGGTGTAAGATACCATTTAGCTGTAAGACACCTTTTATGAATTGTCCTAGCCAGGCATGGTGGCACTCTCCTGAAATCCCAGTACTTGGGAGACTGAGACAGGAGCATCACAGGCCAGCCTTAGCAATACATATGAAGGGCTGAGTATGTCGATCAGAGGTGGAATGGCCCTGGATTCATTTCTCAGTAACACACACACACACACACACACACACACACACACACACACACAGAGGAAAGAAAGAATTGTCCTTGCTTAACACCTGTGAAAAGGAGGGGACAACCTGGTAGTTCATGTTTCTCCTTTCTTCTCTCTCTCACACACTTGTACACATAGTATGATTTTAAACAGAAATGTTTTGTTTGTTTTTTTCTGTTTGTGGTGTTGGGAACCCAACCCATATTTACATGTGCTAGACAAGCGTTCTACCACTGAGCTACATACACAGTCCAATACTAATTTTTTTAGAAACTTTGAAACATCATATAAACACTTCTATTGTGATCCAAAATATAGATCACAATCATTTTTAATTACTGAAGATATTCTATTGAATAAGATGTACAATACATAATCAAATCCCTGTTGATGGGCATTTGAGAATCTTCCTGTTTTCTACATTTACAAATAAGTCAGTCATGAACATCCTAATAATTTATATATCTTCTCATATGTGTTTAATTATTACCATACATTAATTTCTCAAATGGAATTGCTGGGTCAAGAGGTAAGTATATTTACTATTTAAGGTATAATGCCTAATTATCTCCCTGAAAGCTCTAATTTGCCTGAGCTCTGAGGGTGATCTACATCTCTCTTAATCTTTGCTAATCTCACAGGTGAAAAATATCTCATTGTTTTTAATAGCACTTATTAATTAATAACCAGATTAAATGCTATTTCTTATGTTGACAGATTATGATTCTTGGTTTATTTTTCCTTTTGTGAATTATCTATCCTTTACCCATTTTCCTGTAGTATCTGCTATATTGAGGATAACAGATAAGTAAAATATAACATTATATCATAACACATCATTTGTGTCTTAATTTTTGTCATCTTCTTTTTCTACTACCAATCCATCTTTATTTCCTCTCTCTCTCTCTCTCTCTCTCTCTCTCTCTCTCTCTCTCTCTCTCGCGCGCGCGCGCGCGCGCGCGCGCGCGCGCGTGTGTATTACTGGGGATTGAACCCAGGAACATTCTGTCTCTGGGCTACACTCCCAGCCCTTTTTATTTTTTGTTTTGAGATGGGGTCTTACTAGGTTTCTGAGAGACTCACTATATTGCTGAGGCTGGCCTCTAATCTGTAATCCTCTTGTCTCAGCCTCCCAAGTACTGGGATTATAGGTGTGTATCACCACACCTGGCTGTATTATCTCTTTTATTGCTCCTGGCTAGGTATTATTCCTAATAAGTTTCTTTCTATACAGATATGAAGATATCTGAATTTTCTTTCAGTATTTTTGCAAATCCTCACTTTCAAGTTTATATAACTTAGTAAGCAATGTAAAAAGTAGACATTCTCTCCCCAGACCACTCTTGAATCTCACCTAATTCCCACACTGCAATGAGAAAAATAATGAGGAAAGCGTGGTTGTTATGTTTCAAAATGGTCACTTTGATACGACATCAAGTAGGCTGCTACTAGTCTTGCTCCATCAGAAATGTCCCTGAATTCTCAGAACTTCCACTGTGGGTCAGTGGAAGCCTGACTCCACTTGCAAATGTCTGTGCAAGTCCTAGGCATTCTTTTTGCTCACCCACTTCCCTAACCCAGAGTCTCCTCCCTCCCAACTATGGGGCACAGCTCCCTGGCTCTGCATCTCTAGTCTCTAGGGTGTATCCACTCTGCTTTTCCCTCCAGTTTTCTATTTTTTTTATGAATGACTTTATTGTTATCATTTACATACCTTTAAATCCACCAATTTTAAATGTACGATGTAAGCATTTTTACGAAATTGTCCAGTTGTGCAACCACTACAACCCAGTTCTAGAACATTTTCATTGTCCCAATAAGATCCCTCATGCCCATTTAACAATTAATTATCATTCCCTTCCCCAGTCCCAGGCAGCCTCTAATCTGCTTCTGTCTCTATAAAATTGCCTCTTCTGGACATCAGATAAGTGGAATCATATACCCCTGAAGTTTTGACACTGCTTCTTATCTCCAGTGAGAAATTCCAGATCCAGCCTCAGCTTTGTGGAAACTGACCAGGCAGACACAGGTTCACATAGCTAGCAACTGACACAGCTCTGACTCAGATCCAAGTCTTGTGATTGCAAACTCCTTCCACCCCCTTCCTGCTTTCCTGGTCTGGGTACATTTTCAATGTTGTATGGAAAATTTAGTGATGGCCATTGAAAAAAGCCACGAAGATCACTGGCCTTCTGGGTCCTAGTGAGAGAATCCTTCAATCTTGTACACATGGATACTGATTTCATGACTCTTTTCATCCACCAGAGGGTGCCCCTAAGATCTGTTTCTGAGTTGGCTTTTGCCTGTCACAGTTGAGCAACCTAAAGAAGAGAGTGTAACTGGTGAACACAAAATCCTACAATGTGGAAAAGACAGGAAATCTTGGAATTCAAGATGACAAAATTTATTGTTTAAAAAATGTTTTCTTTCTGAAACATTCATTGGATAGTAGATACTATTTAAATGCAAATATGTTGCTGACAATGAGAGAGAGAGAGAGAGAGAGAGAGAGAGAGAGAGAGAGAGAGAGAGAGAGAGAGAG
>PVLC010026563.1:0-22795 GCA_004027655.1 Graphiurus murinus | reverse complement strand
CTAAGTTGCGGAGTGCCTCACTAGGTAGCTGAGGCTGGCCACGAACCCGGATCCTCCGGTCTCAGCCTGCCGAATGCTGGGATTACAAACGTGTGTGCCACCACGCCCAGCTCCAGAAAGTTCTTAATATTGAGTCAATGTGTGTTTTCCTCTGCATCTAATGTGTGGCCTTTGTTCTGGTCTTTGGGATTACACAAAATAAGTCTAGGCTCTTTTTACATGCCTGAAATCCTTTCAGGTATCTTCCATCTATGGGAAGAAGCACAAGGCTCTCTGGAGCTTTTCAGGGAGGGGTTTTGGAGAGAGGAAACTGAGGAAGCCCAGAACCTTTGACATCATCCCCTGGGCTGGGCCTGTTGCTTTCCTGCTGGTTCTGCAAGAGCAGAGTTCCCTCTGAGCCCCAATCTCTCAGGCACCACCTTCCCTGCTCTGTCCCTTATCCTGTATCCAGGCAACAGGAAACAAACAGGGAAGGAAGAGCAGGCTTCCCTCTGGTGCCTGCCAGCTCCACACTTCTTCCTGGGCCACTGGAGATCCAGGAGGGGTGAATGGGGTCGGGGGGGGGGGGGCGCACAGGATGTGTCTGAAGAATCCAGGTAGCAAACTAAAGGCAAATTTTATGTCTGTGCATTCAAAAGCCAAAGTTCATCGAGCATTTGGATTAATTCACTGCAAAGTCCCTCTCTCCCCATGTTTGGTCACTCTTAATTGCTCAATCCATTCTGAGGGCCTGGCTCTGACCCCAGTGAGGTGCTCTGGAGGTTTGCTAGATGGTTCACTAGTTCTCAAGGACCTCTTCTCTTCAGTCCAAAAATAATGGTGCACACCTGTAATCCTGGTACTTGGGAGCCTGAGATAGGAGGATCAAAGGTTTAAGGCCAGCTTTAGCAAATTAGTGAGAGCTTTAAGAACTTAGCAAGACCCTGTTTCAAAATAAAAAATAAAAAGGGCTAAGAGGGGTAGCTTGGAGGTAGACACCCCTGCCCCATCCTGGATTCAATCCTTAGTACCAAAAAATAAAAATAAAAAATAATAATCATCGGCTGTCCCTTCTGCCTTTACTCTTCTCAATCTGGTAAGAGTGTTTGGTAAGGCCCTGGCTTATTTCCCAAGCACGGGTCACCTCTAGCTTCCCCAGTCATTTCCCTGCACATCATTAATTGCCCTTTAGGTCTCTGTCTAGACATCAATCATTTTGCCAGGTGTGGTGGTGTATGCCTTTGATCCCAGTACTTGGGAGGCTGAGACAGGAGGATCACAGTTTTGGGGCCAAACTCAGCAATTTAGTGAGATCCTCAGCAACTTAGTAAGACTCTGTTTCAAAATAAATGAAAATAAAAAGGGCTGCGGGTATAGCTCGGAGGTAGAACACTCCTGAGCTCAATCTCCAGCACTCACCCCCCCAGATCATCTCCCCCTAGTTGGGCCTTGGCACATGAGCAAAGCTCAGCACACTGTGGATCAGCTGTCCTTTCGCTTGTCCATGTCCTCCGTCAGATGGGGCACTCCAGTGGACAGACCCCGAGTCTCCTCTGCTGCAGTGTCCCCAGTGTCTGGAACAAAGCACAGCTGATTATGGAATGGATGAAGGTTCTGCGAGACCTGCTTGATCTCTGAGGGGAGGGAGGACACCTTCCAGCCTCAGGTGCTCCCTCATTTGATTTGGCGTCAGGATCTCACGAACTCTTCCCAAGACATGTCTTCTGGCCTCCCTCAGCTCATTCCCTCGCTAATGGCTCCTCTGTTGATGATGTTCGCTCAGACCTTGCCCTTCTGCTTTGCTCGTACAGTGGTGGGTGAGGCCACTCCTTCAGTGACAGGGACTATTAACTGCTTGTTTTTCTGAGTCTAGGACAGCTCTAGGACTTCACTTGATGGAAGAGATCTGGGTATATCCAGGCTCCCTTTCAGGATCTCACTACTACTACTACTACTACTACTACTTCTACTACTTCCTTCTCCTCCTCCTCCTTCTTCTTTTTCTTGTATGGTACTGGGAATTGAACCCAGGGGTGTTCTACCTCTGAGCTACACCCCACCCCTATTTTGTTTTAAAACAGGGTCTAAGTTGCTGAGGCTGGCTGCAAATCTGTGATCCTCCTGTTTCAGCCAGCTAACTACTGGGATTACAAGCATGGGCCACCACAAACTGGCTGGGTCTCTCTTCTAAGGTGGGCCAGTGGGAACCACTGAGGCTTGGGAAGCATGATCAGGGGGCTGGGAAATCCCTGGGTGGCTAGTGTCTGAAGTTCCTGCCGCCAACCCCAACATATGCCTCAGTCCTCAACCCCAATTCACATCCTCAAACTTTACTCCACACATAGATCTTGTCTCTCTCTCTGCAACTGACTCTAGCCCATCCTGGTCAGAATCAGTGTTTCTCTCCTGCTCCCCCCTCCCCTCCGGTACCATCTCAGTCCTCTACCGGTCTCACCCAACCATGGCCTCACCTATCAGCTGGTGGAAAGTCTATCAGCTGGTGGAAAGTCAGGGGCTGTCGCCACTCCTTGGTGAGCCTGGGCTATTGGCCTCTGAGACTCACAGGGTCCTGTCCCTCCATGGGGGTTCCTAACTACTGCTCCCTCTGTTTACTTCGTGGGGTGGGGGCCAGGCAGGATCTCCATGGGGACATAGGGGAGGGACCTGCTGACTGCTGATGCTGGTGGGCAGGGGTTTGGAAAGTACCAAGTAACCCTCCTCGGCCAAGACAGGGGTGATGGGGAGGTCCAGGAAGGCAGGGCACAGCTTATGGGGGACTCTGGAGGAAGAGGGGTGGGCTCAGGTCTCTGCTTGTCCTTCCCCAGAAGCTCTGGGGTTGGGCTGCACCTCATTACAGAAGCTGGCTCTGGGCTTCTCTGGGCCTCATCCTGTCCCTTCTCTCCTCTTCTATGCCTCTGTTCACTCCTTTCCTTTCCTGGCCTGTGTCTTTGATTTTGTTTCTGTCTTAGAATAGAAGCAAATACCACCAACACAGGGGCCATTCTTCTCTGGAGAGCTAAGGATTTGTCTCAGGGCTCCGGATCACAGCCGCTGTCCTCGGCCCTGTCTCTCTGAACCTCCAGATGGACCGTTCACACACCATATGTTTTTTCTGAGAGTCAGTCTGCCCCTTAACTCGTTGTATTTCCCCCAATCTCTGTCTCTTGCTGTCTTCTCTCTCTCTCTCTCTCTCTCTCTCTGCACAGAGGGACCTAAGTCCATTGGTTTCTGAGATCTGTCTGGACCTTTATAGGTCCTGGCAAGTGGGCAGGGAGATGAGATGTTTGGGGTGGTGACTGGATGGGGGCAAGGAGGAGGAGGGGTTGAATTAGTGGGCCTTTCCCTCTACTGAGGATGCGGCCCAGACAGGGACATGGGCTAAGGGCCCGTCCTAGAGGGAGGGGACTGTGGGCCGGACCTATTCCTGGCACCCTCACTCCATCACCCCTCCCCCCCAAAACCCTGCAGGGCTCAGGTCACAGGGCAGGAAGGCTGGCAGCTTCTTTTATAGGCCCCAAACTGCGAGGAGGTGGTAATTAGCTGTCAGTAGGTCAAGGGGGACCAACAATGGAGCCCTGCCTTTTTAGACTTTGAGAAACCCCTGCGTGGTCCCTTCCAAAGTGGCCATCCTTTCAGGCCCCATTCATCCTGGGCTCCCACCTGCTCCACAACCACAGCCCTCCCCAGGGACACCCCCTCAGATGGGCCTCATCTTCTGGTTCAGGATGGTATCCCAGCGCCCCTCAGGGCCAATGGCTTCTTGTGTCCTCTCCTGAAGTCTTTCTTGGAGTTTGACCACACCAAGAGCTTTGGTGGAGGAGCAGGACTTCAGAGGTTGCATTTGTTAGGGAATTAGGTTGCTCCAGATCTTTCCGATGGGCTCATGCTCACTTGGATCCCTCCCCCAAGTCTTGGGATCCCAAGCAATCTGTGGCACTGGCATTCTCTCAGAGTTAAGGTGGAACATTCTAGATAAACCTGGATGCAGCAGATGGAGGATCAGGTCTTTGTATATCATACATAAAATTTCTCTTTCTCTCTCTCTCTCTCTTTTTAAACTGGGGATTGAACCCAAAGCATTCTACCTTTGAGATACACCTCCAGCCCTTTTTATTTTTTATTTTGAAACAAGTCTCCTTAAGTTGTTGAGGTCTTGCAACTTTGCTGCTATCCTCCAGTCTCAGCCTCTCAAGTACAGGAATTTTATAGATGGAAACCACAGCACCTGGCTTAAAATCTCTCTCTCTCTCTCTCTTTTTTATATTGAAACAGTGTCTCACTAAGTTGCGGAGGGCCTTACTGAGTAGCTGAGGCTGGCCGCGAACCTGGATCCTTCTGTTTCAGCCTCCCAAGTACTGGGATTACAAGCGTGCGCCACTATGCCCGGCTTAAAATCTCATTTTTGATTCCCATAAATCCCTTTGCTCATATATCTTTAACCTGTGTTTTAACCCTAACTATAGCCTATTCTAACTCAAACTCCAAACTTGGTGCTAACCTTGTTGTAACTAATCCTAAAACAGTCTCAACCCAGCCTTTGATTTAGCCCTAGCTATATTCCTATGCATATCTGGAAATGAAACTAAAATCCTATTCCTTATCATAACACAAATTCCAGCCATTGACTATAGCCCCAGTTCTAGCCCTAATTCAAATCCTAATACCACTCTTAACTCTAATCCCAACCTCAAATCTGACCTCAGCCTCATTCATAATTTTAACTAACCTCAAACTTAACCCTAGCTGTAGCCTTCACCCTCACTCTATATTAACTCCAGCTCAGAACCCAATTAAACCCCCACCCTGCCTTCAGTTGAATGGGACCACAACAGTCTGCTTTCCTTTCGGGCTCTCTTTTCCTAGTTCCCACTCGTTTTCCCTCCACCCACCACTGACTGCCTCCTGAGTGGATCTAGTAACCCTCAGGGTCTCCATGCCATTTTGGGGCCACTCTGGGCTGAGTCAGGCTGAGTGGCTGGCCCTCCCCCACTCAGGCCCCGGGAACATCGACTCAACCAAAAGCCCACATTTCTCCAGGCCTCTGCTTCCCGTCTGTAAAATGGGGATAATGATTCCTGCTCTGCAGAGGGCGCAGGACAATCCCATAAACCTCCGAATGCATAAGGAAATAAGGATATTTGCTGTGTATGTCTGATGGGCCCCAGAGCACCTTGCTATTGTTGGGAGCTCGGGTAGAGGATTTGGAACCCAGAGAGACGCGTGGACTCCTCGTGCTTCCTTATTGTTCTGTCTTATTTTCCCCAGAGGGTGAGTCCTGAAGCATCTCAGAGCCCCAAACCTCTCCCCCCTCTGCCCTTCCTCACATCCATATTGGGGTGGGGGATGGCTCTGGGTCTCTTTGAGGGAGTCCAGTGGCTGTATGGCCTCTGGTGACCCAACTCTGGTAGGACAGCCCTGGAGTCCTGGGGAGGGAGGAGGGACCCAGCAACAGGGTGGCCCTCCACTTTCTCCTCTCACCCCAGCTGCGGCCTGCCTGGTCACTCTGATGGCCAGTCCAGGTTGTGAGGGTCCTTGTTCTCAAGGGGCTCGAGGCCTGGCCTGAGCATAGGAGCTGAATGTCAAGGGCACCCCCTCCCCCCAAGACAACCTGCTCCCTCCCACCTGCACGTCCTGCGGTCCCCAGCATTCCCTCACCGGGGTGGCTACCTCACTTGCTCCTCCACACATCCTGGTCCTATCTCTCAGGCTTCAGGGAACTGTTTCAGATCTGTATGTGAGATAGGGCCCTGGATCCCCTTGATACCTTTGGCTCCCAGGGGTCTCGACACCTGGGGAGACCCTGAGACCAGCATTGGTGGGGGGCACAGTTGTAGGGGTGACCTTGTTCCTGCATACACCCTCTCTCAGCTCAGGAGGCCCCCCCGCCCCCCCCCACTCCCTTTGAGGAGTCAGAGGCCTCAATGGGAAGGCGGGCTGGCGTTCCTGCATCCCTTTCATACACCTGGGCCTTCCCTCCAGCCTCAGATCCCCAGGCTTGGAGGAAGGGACCCCTTCCCTGTTGCACCTTCTCCCAGATCTGGAGAGGGCCCCCTGGAGGGTTGGGGTGTTAGCTCTGCAAGCCTGGCTTCCTGTCCTTCCCAAGCTGGGCTTCTCCTTCCTCTTTCCCACTTCCCCGAGGGAAGGAGGCTGCAAATGAGTGGTCGGGGAGCTCCGTGGACGCTGGAAAATGGGGCGACTGTTGTCACCCCCAGGACGTGGCCAGGAGGAAGTGGAGGTTTAACAGGTGCCTAATTATAAGTCCCGCTGGCCGCCCTGCACCACTCTCAGGACAGGGAAGAGCTTGGTGAGGGCTGGGTAATGCCTGGGTAGGCCATCCTGTCACCCTGCTAATTAGGGTGACCAGGGCTCCTCCCCAAGGCGGGGACCGGGCCCCCTCCCTCCCATAGAAATAACTCCGGCTGCTCCCCAGCGGCCACTCACTGCAGCCTCCTGCCACCCCGGGCAGTGTCTGGGCCCTCGGCTCCCCCTCCCTCCACCTCCACCTCCACCTGCCCCTGACACCCATCAACAGCGGCCCACGGGAACCCAGCTTAGGCGGAGGAAGCACCCTACCTAGAGACATGGGAGTTCGAGGAGCCTTCCACCTTCTGCTTGTGTGCCTGAGCCCAGGTATGGGGCTGTGGGCAGTGGGCAGGGATGCTGGGCCTGAGGCCCGACAGGCGGGAAGAGGGGCAGCGAGGGCTCACAGAGCAGCCCTGAAGGCCGTCTGAGAGGCCTGCCCTCTCTCACCCTTGCTTTCCAATTTGATACTGCTGTGGGGCCGGGGGCCTCTCCCTGGGACAGCCCATGCCTGGAGGCTTGGGCAGTGTGTGTACTGAGTCCTGAGTGGATCTTCATGGCGTCTGGAGCCTGTGGGCTCATGCATGTGTTCAGGAGCCCGGGGCTCCTGTCTGTGCTGTGAACCCATTGGAACTTGCTCAGAGTTACCTGTGGGAACTGGGGATGGGGAAGGAGGCAGGTGAACAGCACTCTAGGTGGGGGCTGAGGAGGAGCTTGGGAAGGATCAATTTCCACCAGTAGGAGGAACGGCTCTGCCGAGGAGGTCGGAGCATGGAGCACGGTGTGGGGGAGTTGGAAGGGCCTAGTTAGGTGGCCTTTGAGAGCTCAGGCCTGAGACCTCTGCCTGCTGGGGTCCTTGCTGTGGTGTGAGGGTTCCAGGGTTGTGTCCCCTTCCAGGATAAGGAGGGTGTTGACAGTTGTCTCCCCTCAGAGTCTGCTTGCCCGCGCCTGGGGCACCCCTGGAGGGCAGAACTCGGGTTTGGGTACCATGGCTGTCTGCCAGGATGGGCAAGTTCTAGCCTGGGCCATTCTGTGCAGTATTGCTCAAAGTGGCTCCCAGTCTGTCCTGGGGTCTGGATTTAGGGTGAAGGGGCGTGTGTGTGTGTGTGTGTGTGTGTAGCATTGCATTCCTGGCTGGAAGCCTGGAACACCCTATCTGGTGAGCGCCAGGCTGGCAGAGCCCACTCAAGACAGCCCAATGTGCGTGGGGAGCCAGGACACCTCCACGTGTGCCACATGCATCTGTGGGTACGGGAGCACAAACACTGTGTGTTTATGTACTAACACCGTCTTGGGGAGCTGTCTTTTTCTCCTCCCTTTCTTTCCCCTCTCTCACCTTCCTGCTGAAATTTCGGAAAGGATTTACCAGTTGAGAGCAGGCACTACTATTGAGGTGACAGCCCCGGGAGGACACTGGTAATTTCCTTGGGGAGGGGGGAGGCAATCATAGCTGTCTCCTTGGGAGCCCACTGTGACTCCCTTGGTTGCCCTCTTTCTGCACTCAGCTCTCTTCTCCCTGGCTTTCTTCCCTCTCTCTGGGCTGCCCCTTCTCTTCCGTTCCCTGGAAGTACTTCCTCAGTACCACAAGGAGAGGAATCATGGTGAGACACTGGGAAGAATTTCCCAAGGAGAGAGAGGAGGTGCAAATAAAGGCTGGAGCCCTTGGGAGGAGGCTGAGAAAGCTTCTAAGGAGATTGAGAAGCAGGGGCGAGGCTCCCCAGCCTGGGACAATTGGAGAAAGACACTCAGCCTTCTGGAGGGTGGCAGCTCTTTTCTTCCAGCCTGGCTCGCCCTCCTGAGCCTCTTGCCCTGAGTACTCACCCTCCTGCCTGGCTGGCCTCCATCGCGTGGGGAAGAGACTCTTCCTCAGGGTAGCGCCTCTGCTTCCAGCTGCATGCTGCCTCATCCCCAGCTTGCTTCCAGCTGCCCCGGGATCTGGCAGCTAGCACCAGGATCCTTATCTCAGGAATGAGCTGGTGTTCTCTAGGCCTGAGGCTGGAGAGGCATCCGCCAGGTCCCGTTAGAGCCCCAGAAGCCAGCCTGCCCGCTCTGGGTCGCCCTGGAGTCTAGCTGAGTTAGGTAGGGCAGGGCTGATGGCCCAGCTGAGGTTCGGAGGGGCGAAGGCAGGAAAGCTGAGGCTGGGCTTGCCGAAAGGGCCCTTGCTGGCCAGCCTCTCTGGAGCCAGACTGCACCTGGCAGGCTGGGCTTCTGCAGATATGTCTGGTCTTGAACGAACGCACATGAAGCCATAGGAGCGTGCAGTGGGCGTGTCTTCTGGATTAATGTGCACCTCGTTTGCCAAGTATGTGTCTACATTCACACAGATCTGACGGACCACGTCTGTGGGTGTAGGAAGGGGGACTACAGGGACTACATCTGCATTTTGAAGGCTTAAAAAGAGTGTGTCTGTGTGCCACTTCATTTTGCCTATGACACTATGTAATTGGGTGTGTGTGTGTGTGTGTGTGTGTGTGTGTGTATGTGTGTATGTGTGTGATGCAAAGTGTGCCAGTGGTCTTGAGCCAGAGACCCCACAGAAGGCTTGCTGAAACTGGGGGCTGGAACCCCAAAGTATATATTGACTCAAAAAACATTGGCTGGGGAGTGAATAGGTTGGGGCAGGGCCTGAGTGCCCTCCTAGGTCGAACCGGTTGGGGCTAGTGCTTGCCTGGGGCTTCAGGGTAGGGAGGGAGAGGAGCTCAGTCCTGAGCTTCCAGATCCTGGCTCTTAAGCCCCAGCCTGGGCCTCCTACCTCTGACTCAGGGGCAGGAGGAGCCCCAAAGGGAGCCAGCGTGTGGGAGTGGCTGTGCCTGAGCCACACGCTCACACAAGGGGATAGACACAATGCCACATGCCATCACCCCAGGTTCATCCCAGGCGCACACCATCTCCTGCCATCACACACACAGCTAGGCCACTGTCTGACAGTGCCCACGGTCACACGAAGGCAAGCACTGTCCCTTAGGGCACCTACATCACCAGGCACACATTGTCACATAGCACATGGAGGAAGACAGCCACAGATACACAGAGTCATCCTGGACTCACACGGCGACACACACAGTCACTCCCAGTCTTCTGCTTCTCAGGCTGGGGGGGACCCCAGAAGTCACCGTGTCCATCCTCCTGCTTCTGGGCAGGGGCACCTTGCTTGGGCCAGACAGGGCTCAGACACAGCCCAACAGGTGGCTCTTAACTAGCCAGGCTCTTTCCTCAGAGCTTTCACGCCTCTGGCTACGCCACATGTACACACACACACACACACACACACACACACACACTATCATGTAAATATATAAGCAGAAATCCTACACGGACACATGCATGAACATTTTTCCAGCTACAAATACTCATCAACATATGATGCACATGTATGTATAATTCACACATCTATACACACAATTGTGTATATAAACGTTGATGCATCATAGCTATACACATAAATGGTATTCAGATGCACACCTACACAATCAGAGAAGATACACACGTGCCCAGAGGCATGCTCAGACACCGCCAAATGTATTAACAGCCCACACCAGTATGCAGACATGCCTACACCAATTCCTGCACATACGCATGCACACTCACTAGAGCAGCCCCCTTTACGAGAGTCTCACAGAGCCTGGGTGGGAGCAGGCAGACAGAGAACAGAGAACGGCAAAAGGAGAGGCCGAAGCTGACGCCAGGCTCTGACTCTGCTCCCCTCCCTCCACCTGCTTCACCCTTTCCCCAGCACTGCTGTCTGCTGTGCGGATCAACGGGGATGGCCAGGAGGTCCTGTACCTAGCGGAAGGCGATAATGTGAGGCTGGGCTGCCCCTACATCCTGGACCCTGAGGACTATGGTCCCAATGGGCTGGACATCGAGTGGATGCAGGTGAACTCGGACCCCTCCCATCGAGAGAATGTGGTGAGTACTGGGCATAGGGTTCTTTCTTCTCTCCTCTTCCAGATATTGTTGGCTCCGATGGCAGCCAACAGGGAGAAGGAGGTGCAGGGAAAAGGAGGGCAAATCAGGAAACCAAACCAGGAGCTTCCCCCGAGGCCTCTCGGGGAATGGGGCAATGGGGATAAGAGCTGTGCTGCTGGGAATTAAGCCAGCCAGCCAGCCATTCTCCCACCCCATTCCAAAGGGAAGATGAGGTGTGGTCCCCATCCTCAGAAGCCCCCTGCCTCACCTTACACTTTCCAAAGTGCTTGATCTCATCCCTCCTGTAGGTAGTCAGTGAGTCAGCCATCGTCAGTACCATCTTCAACTGAGAAAACTGAGTTGAATGAATTGCCCAGAGCTGCAGCCCACGCGGCCCTCCGTGCTCTCTGTCTCACCACCTCTACCGTCCCCTCTTCTCCACAGTTCCTGACTTACCAGGACAAGAGGATCAACCATGGCAACCTCCCACATTTGCAGCAGAGGGTACGCTTCGCAGCCTCAGACCCTAGCCAGTACGATGCTTCCATCAACCTCATGAACCTGCAGGTGTCTGACACGGCCACCTACGAGTGCAGGGTGAAGAAGACCACCATGGCCAGCCGGAAGGTCATTGTCACTGTCCAAGGTATGGCTGGATTCCTCTGGGAACCCCTTCCCCAGGCTTCAGAGCCAAGATAGCTTGGCCACTCTGAGCCTGGCTCTGCCTCCAGCCTGGATCCTGGCTCATGGTTCCTCTCCTTGCAGCACGTCCTGCAGTGCCCATGTGCTGGACTGAAGGCCACATGACCAGGGGCAATGATGTGGTGCTGAAGTGCTTTGCCAACGGGGGTTCCCAGCCCCTCTCCTACAGGTGGGCCAAGATCAGCGGGCACACGCACCCCTACCGAGCCGGATCCTACCACTCCCAGCACAGCTTCCACTCCGAGCTGTCCTACCAGGAATCCTTCCACAGCTCCATGAATCAAGGTGAGGGGCCCTGGAGCAGGCAGGGTGGGGATGCAGAGAGGATCGAGGCCTCTGGGACTGCGGGGGCTTTTCCAGCTCACCAATGACACCAAGTCAAACCTGGACCCCGGAGGGAGGCTGCTCTCTGGGTCTGTCCCAACGGTACCCTTGAGGGAACGAAGAGAAGACACAAGTGAGAGTCAGTTAAAAGCAGTATGGTAATTTGGAAACAGTATTGTCTGGGCTTGCATCCTGGCTGGGACTTTGACTGGCTGTAGGTCTCAAGCAAGTGGTTTAAACTCTGACACATGGAAAGGAGGTACTAATATTAACCTTTCAGGGGCCTGTGAGAATTATATGGGACGAGGGGTATCCTGCATGTACTGAATAATGTCTATGATTAAAAAATAACAGAGTTAGAAGGGACCCTAGAGTTCTTCTGGTCTAACTCTGTCTACACTGTACAAATGAGGAGACGGAGGCTCAGAGAGGGGACTTATTTCCCTAATGTCACAGAGTGAATGAACGGTACCTCTGTCCTGTTGCTGGGAGAGGGGTCTTTCCTGGACTTTGCTTCAGCAGGGGAAGGTGATGCCCCTGGAGAGTGGAGTGGACGTGCGTGTGTGTGTGCGTGTGTGTGTGTGTGTGTATGCTTCCCCTCCCCCTTTAAAGTGGGGCTGAGAATTCAGGGGGAGCTCTAAAATCGGGGCTTCTCTGCCTCACTACACCCCTCTCTGTACCCCTCCAATTTCAGGCTTAAACAATGGGGACCTGGTGTTGAAGGACGTCTCTGGAGACAGCAATGGGCTGTATCAGTGCACTGTGGCCAACCACGTGGGCTACAGCGTCTGTGTGGTGGAGGTGAAGGTCTCAGGTAGGTGCATCCGCCGAGGGCTCCCTGGCTGGAGGGTTGGGAGAAACGGCAGTCAGAGGGGAACTCGCATCTACCCATTTTTTTCTTTGCTGACTATGAGGTGGGGGGCGGTTGGAGACTGCCTGGGTCCCCCTCCCTATCCCACAGTCCCTGTCCCTCAGGGCTGCCAGAGCCTGACCCGCCCCGCTTCTCTCCACAGACTCCCGGCGCATAGGCATGATCATCGGCGCCGTGCTGGGCTCCCTGCTCATGCTGGCCTGCCTGGCGGTGGGCATCTGGGGGCTCGTCTGCTGCTGCTGCGGGGGCTCCGGGGCTGGCGCCCGCGGTGCCTTCGGCTACGGCAACGGCGGCGGGGTCGGCGGAGGGGCCTGCGGCGACTTGGCTAGTGAGATCAGGTAACACCTGACGCATGCTGCATGCTGCCGAGCGGTAGGGGACCGGCGCCCCGCTCTCTGCACCCTGCCTGCCGCCGGCCGGCTGGGACCCCCACCCCAAACCTGCCCGCCACCGCCGCCAAGGGCTGGGACCACAGCATGTGACCTGCCACTCGCCGCATGGCTTTTCTGTCTCTCCCCTCCCACCTCATTCTGCTCCCTGCCCTCCATCTCCTTCCTGTCTATGCACCCCCTCTGTCTCTCCTAGACTGTAAGCTCCTGGAGGGCAGGGCCTATGTCTTTTTCCCCCCATGTTTTCTTTGTGTTGCGCCGGGGAGAACTCTGACATGCTTAATTTAAGAAGTTAACATTAAGAATAGTGCTAATAACGTCTATTATAAGCAAACTAGAAATAAAAATAGAACAAGACTAGCAGTGCTAATGATTGCAATGCCTTGGGGATGGGGAAAAGATGGAGAAGACTGAGGGGCAGGAGAGGAGGACGGAGTGCGGGAGCGTGAGGTCGGGATCCGGTAAGAAGAAGGGACAGGATCCCTAAGGCTCCCTCCGGATTGGAGGCGAAGGGTCCTCGAAACTTCGGAAAGGAACGGCGGGCGCCTGGATAGGGCTGCCCAGACACGCGTGGACGGGCCCCGTCTAGACGATGGGGACGGTGGCTCCAAGGATCGCTGCAGGGTCGCCGACCCTGGAAGGTGCAGAGAGGAGAGTAGGTCGAGGCCGAGAGCAGAGGCGAGGTGCAGGCGGAGGGAGGCGCGGGAGATCTAGTTGCCAAGAGCCCCCAGCTCTGCCCAGGCCGTGCCACGCCGCGCCGCGGAGGAGCCCGCTCACCGCCGCCTGTTGTTTTCCACAGAGAGGACGCCGTGGCGCCCGGGTGCAAGGCCAGCGGGCGCGGCAGCCGCGTCTCCCACCTCCTGGGGTACCCCACGCAGAACGTCAGCCGCTCCCTGCGCCGCAAGTACGCGCCCCCGCCCTGCGGCGGCCCCGAGGACGTGGCCCTGGCGCCCCGCACCGCCGCCTGCGAAGCGGGCCCCTCCCCGGTCTACGTGAAGGTCAAGAGCGCCGAGCCGGCCGACTGCGCCCAGGGCGCGCAGCTGAGCAAGGACGGGCTGATGGTGTGAGCGCGGCGCTCCAGGCTGCGCCCGGGCCGGAGGCGGGCGCGGGCTCTCTGCCGGCAGCTGGGGACACGATCGGGCCGGCGCAGACCTGCTCCCCCCAGACCGCCCAGCGGCTGGGGTGGGGGCTGAGGAATTTCCCCTTGGGAAATACCTAGGGGGGCAGAGCCTCCTCCCCCAAAATGGGAGGGGGCGGGGAAGGAGAGAGGAAAGTCGTCCCGAGCCCCGCCCTCCAACGCTGCAAGGCTGGGGTGCAGGGGGTGAGGGAGGGAAGAGAAAGTAGAGTCGGTATAGAAAGTCGCAGAGGCGCTGGTCTGGTGTTCCCAGCCCACGCAGAGGGCCCGCCCGGTGGGTGGGGGCCTGGACTGAACTGTTCTTTGTGTGAGACCCGAGCCCCCAGGCGACAGTGTTAGCACAATTAAAGCAGCTTTGAGACTGAGGTGGCTGTCCAGTGTCGGCGGAGGGGCGGAGGGCGGGGCTCAGGGGTGGTCCTGGAGGTTCAGCCTGTGGCCCGGCCCCTAACCTGCACTGTCCGGTCTTCTTTTTAGAGCCGGAAGTCCGATATGAAAGGGGCCATCTTATGCTACTCCTTCACAGTTCCGAAGGGGAAACCGAGGCTCCTTGGGCCTGGACTTTAAATCCAGAACCCTGCTTTTTCTTTTCCTCTAACATAGATTCCCTAACTTACTGGCATACTGCCCCCGTTTCAGAAAAAAAAAAAAAAAAAAAACAACAAAAAAAAACAAAAAAAAACCCAAAAAAACTCAGCACCCCCTTGGGCGCTCCCACTGCTCCCTTATTTTTATGCAACACCCCCTAATTGTACCCCAAGCTACTACCACCCCTTGGATGGCTCCAGTGTCTGATGGCCTCAGGGGCCGACTTTGGGAATCTATGGAGGTCAGAAGAGGAACCCGACTGCCAGAGATGGCCTCTAAATGTCCCCTGGCCATTCTTTTTTTTTTTTTTTTTTTTGTGGTACTGGGGATTGAACTCAGGGGCATTCTACCTCCGAGCTATACCCCCAGCCCTATTTTTTTTATTCTTTATTTTGAAACTGGGTCTCACTAAGTTGCGGAGTGCCTCACTAGGTAGCTGAGGCTGGCCACGAACCCAGATCCTCCGGTCTCAGCCTCCCAAATGCTGGGATTACAAGCGTGCGCCACCACGCCCGGCTCCCCTGGCCATTCTCTGCACGCACCTGTCCCCTCCCTTCATTGACCTAATCTTGACTTCTTCATCTCTCCCAGATGCACCCCAACTTTCTCCACAGTCGGGGAGGGGACCAGAGCCATCTTCTGCGTGGTAGAAAGACATCACCATAAGATCATCTAATCTAGCCCTTCTTTTGATGGGAAGGGGATTAGATGTATTGAGCACCACTAAGTGCCAAGTGCTTTTAAGTGTTTTGTGTTATTTAATCCCTGAATTTAGTCCCGTGAAGCTGTGCATGATCCTCATTATACAAATGAAAAAACGGAGGCTGGTGGGGGTGGTAGGTAGCTCAGCTAAGGCAACAGAGGTAATAATTCAAGATTTGGTCTAGGAACATCTGATTCTGGGACATTGGGATGTTTTTTCTGATACCTACTTTCCTTCTATAGCATTCCTGATAAAGAATTATCCCAGCCCTTTCTTGTCTCCCTCTAGCAACGGCTCATGACCTTCCAAAGGCCATTGAGCCTCTGATTGCCAATATTTAAGACCATTTCTGCTTTTGAACCCATACAGCCTTTATCCCTGGGTCCATGGTCTACTCTTGGGAACCTCAGAGCATCACATTTCCAGCTTGGCTGCCCCTGGTAGATCACGTGGTTGTCCTCAATACAGCCCAGTTGTGTTAGGCACACCTCTAGACACCTGTCTGGTGTTGGGCTAGGGGGCCTTCAGAAATGCAAAAATCTGCAAATCCTCCTCTCCAACTGTTTTTTGAGAGCCTAGACTCTTCTTTCTCTGAAGCTGGTCTTCCTGATTCTTCCTGCTTCTACTCTAGGGTCACATGAAGTGGGGGTTGCCTGGGCCTCAGAGTGTCTGGGTTTCGAAAGCCCTGAAACTCCACCTGGTAATACATAATTCGGAAATGCTTGAGGTGGCTTGGGCATTTGCAAAGGGGCCATGATGTTGGCTGGCTCTGCCAGCAGAAATGAGAGACAATAGTGAAACAAAGGGAACCAGAGACTACTGACCTGGGGGTGGTGGGGGAGAAGGACACAGAGGGAAGGCAACTAAACAGGAGGGAGCAGAGGCCACCAGGAACCATGGATCCGGTCACGTTCCTGAGCACCTCTCAGATGACTTATTCCCAGATGGAGTTAGACTGTTGGTAAGGCTCCGCACCTGGCACACTTTTGCCCTAAGGCAGGAGACAGCCTAGGTGGACTTGGGAAGGGTGCTCCCAGGCCAAGGAACCTCCCACTCAGTCTCCTGCAAGGTGCAGAGGGACAGAGGCAGCCAGCTGGCTGCACAGGAGGTGTTGAGTGACATCATCTTCTCCTTCTGAGAGCCTGGAAGCCATGCTCAGACTCACCCTTCATCTGAAGGGTGGGGACTGTGAGACTCTGTCAAGAAAAGCCCATTAAAAAGCAGCAAGAGAGATTTTAGGAAGACTCTGGAAACAGCTTCCTGTTGGAGTGACTCAACCCAGAAGCCAGGGGAGTCCTGGAATCCAAGGCTGAGACTGCAGTCATCAGTGTGCTCAGGAGGATTTGCTGCAGAACACCTTGGTCCTTTTTGTTCCTCTCTCCTGACTGAAACCTTATTCAGTGCTGGAGGAGGACCCTTGTGGTGATACATGTTCAGTGGCTTTGGGAGAGGGCAGGGAGATGGCCAGGGAAGCCTTGGCTTGTAGCTTTGCTGGAGTTCTGGGATGTAACATGCCCTCTGTGGTTGACATCAAGCTGTCAGAGAGGTGATACTGACAGAGAGGTGGGAAGAATGTTCAGCAGTACACCATTGTGTAGTATTACTGCAATTGTAGATGCAACAGAAAGCCAGGTGTGGTGGTACACTCCTGTAATCCCAGTACTTGAAGGCTGAGACAGGAGGATTGCACACTTGAGGCCAGCCTCAGCAATTTAGTGCAATGCTTCACAACTTAATGAGACCTTGTTTCAAAATTTAAAAAATTTTATATATTTTGACTAAGGGTGTATAGCTCAGAGGTGGAATGACCCTGGGTTTAATCCCCAGTACCAATAAACAAATAAGATATAGCAGAAGAAGTAAATTGCCTCAAGAGCTTAGATAATAGAGGACTACAGTAAAATAATCAAGAAGTGATGAGTTTCCAGTACTTACCACCTTTGTTTTAATATAACTTATTTCACTGTAAGCTTATGCAATTTGCCTTTAAGTAATGTCCTCTTTTAACTGCCGGCTTGCAAAATTTAAGTGAGCTGTGTCAGCAGATGTTAGTCAGCTTTGCATCACGGTGACAAAATACCTGAGTTAATGGACTTCAAAAGAGGAAAGGCTTATTTGGGCTAATGGCTTCAGGGTTTCGGTCATGGGCATGTGGCAAAACCGCACATCATGGAGGAAGAGGCAAACAGAAAGAGAAGGGAAGCAACGAGAAAAAGAAAGAGGAGGGGTCCCCTTCCAGGGCACACCCGCAATGACCTAACTGCCTCCCACTAGCTCCACCTACTGAAGGTTCCACCACCTCTCAGTAGCACCGTGGGCTGAGAAACAAGCCTTCCACACAGGAGCCTTTGGTCGCACCTTAGCGCCAGGTCAGCAGGAGCCTGAGTGCAAGTCCTGCTTCAAGTGTGGCAGACAATCACAAGGCAGACACCACACGGTCGGCTGTCTCCAGTCCTCTTCCTCAGCTTTCCAGGGCTGAATTCTACTTCCTCTGGTCACTAAAAAATTATTCAGAGAATTTACACCTGCTTGGGAATGAAGGCCACTCTTTTGACAGCCATTAGAAACCTTGTTCATGCATGAATATGTCTCCCAGGGTGTCCAGCTGTGGTAAGTCCATTCTTGAGACATTACTGAGTCCTGACTGATCCAGTTCTTTCTCTGATTTGCCCCCAACCCTAGTCTTTAGGAAGCCATCCTCTATCTCTCTTTTCTCTTTCTTTCTCTCCCCCTTCTCATGGAACTGAGGACTGAACAGAGATATTCTACCTCTAAGCTATACCCCAGCTCTTTTTAAATTTTTTTGTTTTGAAACAGGGTCTTACTGGGTTGCAGAGTCACTAAGTTGCTGAGGCTGGTCTTGAACCTGCGATCCTCCTGTCTCAGCCTCCCAAATACTGGGATTACAGGCTTTTGCCCCCCTCCCCAGCTTCTAGCCATCTTTTCTTAAGCCCCAAATTCTGAAGCCCAGGAGCTGGGAATCCCAATGATAGATCTATACAGGCCTCTTATAGTAACTATTATCACTTATGCTACACACTATATTTCAAGTACTCCAGGCCCAAACTGTGCTGACTGAGGCAGAGGGCTGAGGGTTTTTTGTTTTGTTTTGTTTTTTGTTTTTTGTTTTTTTGGTGGCTGGGGTTTGAACCTAGGGGCATTCTACCTCTGAGCTACACCCCCAGCCCGATTTTATTTTTATTTTATTTTGAAACAGGGTCTCATTAGGTTGATGAGAGTCTTACTACTTGCTGAGGCTGTCATCAAACCTGTGATCCTTCTGTCTCAGCCTCCCAAGTACTGGGATTACAAACATACACCACCACATCTGGCTTAATTTTGTTTTTGGACTCATTGAGAAATGGAGAGTTTGGGGAACTACCTAATCATTGTCCTTCCAGAGTTACAGAACGACTCAGCTCTTCTGGACTCACATTGTGGGCTGCCTGGAACATAGAATTGGATCAGAACTTTAGCCTTGTTCCCTCCGCTGCCCCAGGAGTCTCCTCCTAGCTCGTTCCCCTGATTTGGTGGGAGCCCCAGGAAACTCCTCTAGACTTCACACTCTTAATGGTCCAGCCCATCGGGAGTTGTGCGTGGGCTTGGGAGAATTTGCTGGAGGGAAGCAGAGCTGGGGGCGTGGTGGCTTCAGGAAGTCTGGAAGAGCTCGGGTGGGTGTGGCCACTGTACCTGCCAGTGGGGAGTGGACAGGGCATCCATCTGCTGGGCTTGGTGCCCATTGCCCTCGGCAGCCTTCTCGGATACAGATTAGGGGGACAGACAGGATGGGACACTGAGCAGTGGGGAGAAACTGAGCCCTAGACAAAGGCCGGAAATGGGGCACAGGAGGACGTGGCCACTTGCTGAGCTCACGTGCACAGAGGCCAGTGAGACTGTGGTGGAGCCTGTGTGGGCTTTTAAGGGGAGAAAACAAGGGAGGTGGAGGAAAAATTGTAATTTAGTCCTGTGAGTTAGCCATGTCCATGTATGCTCAGTTTTGGAGTCAGACAGACCTGGGTTCATATATATATATATATATTCAGTACTGGGAATTGAAGCCCAGGAACTCTACCACCGAGCTACACTCCAGCCATTTTCATTTTGAGACAGGGACTCCCTATGTTTCCCAGGTTGGCCTCAAGCTTGCAATCCTCCTGCCTCAGCCTCCTGAGTCACTGGGATGACCACCACTCCTGGCCTTCATAATTATATATTAAGCTCCCAAAGCCTGGGTCCTCTCATCTGTGAAATGCAATAGTTACTTAGGGTTATTTTATGGTTAATGAAGATTATTTTAGGGGATATGTATGTTACCCAGCCTGGTGCCTAGTAGGACTCAGCAAATGGATGATCCCGACCCTTCAAGTCCCTAGTATGTAATTTCCTGCCCTGCAAGAGGGCAGGCCTGGAGGCACAGATGTGGCCACACTGGAGGGGAGGAGACAGAGGCAGTGGGAGGGTCACAGGGAGAGGCATGGAGCAAGAAGAAGTAAGCCTCGGCATTGAACTTGGAGACAGCTCCCCTGTGGGTGAAGAGGCAAGGAATCCAGGAAGCAGCAAGTACTGAAGCAGGAGAACCAGGACCAGCCTGTGAGGCCTGCAGTTCGCGTGCAGGATTAATGTTGACGACAATCCTCCTTAGTAACAGTGATACTAATAATAACAGGAAGCACCTGAAGCACAAGCTCTGCAGGGTCCTGGAGCTGCTGCCAGAGTCCTCCGTGGGGCCGCCTCCCTGGGCCGGATGTGTCCTGTGCCCTCCCCATCCACCTGCTGGCAGCTCCTGGCACTCTGGCCACAGCTGCTGGTCTTTGGACCCGGAGCCCGCTGCGATGCACACTGCGGCACCTGCCGTGACATCTTCTCCCCAGTGGACAGCCCCTCCTGGGGTCCCCATGTAATGGCGACTCAGACTTTTCACTCTCTCCGACAAGGGCCCTATGGGTGGCTAAAGTCAGGGCTGAACACTTGGCAGTTCTGCCTCTGTGGTGTATTCATTTCCTTTGCTCTGAATTGCTTTGGATTCCAGAAGCAAGGTCCCATGGACCAACATCTTGCGATTAGCGGAAGCTAGCCCTGCAGGCAGCTACAATTTTCTTATTCCAAGACAAGTCCCCACATGACAGATCCTGAGAGAGGGCTGGAGGAGACCATACCTGACCAGGCTCACCTGTACTGGCAGCTGTGCACAGCCTCTAGCTATGTAAACCCCAGCCCTTGGCCTCATTTCTGCTTATCTTCACAGAGAAGATAAGAGTTTATTAAACTCTTCCTGAAGTTCCTTTCTCACTTTTCACCTTTCTCTTGCTAGTTGGTTTTGTGGGCAAGAGGCTGGACCTGATATACTGGATCCCCAGAGTTAGACCTCTGGCCTGGGACTTCAGTAACGTCCACAGTTTTCCCAAAGTGGAGGAGGGCCTTCCCAGCAGAGTGCATGGGGATTTTCTCCAACACTATTAGAGTCAACTCAGTCTTGGATCCTTCAGTCCTCTCCCGGCCTCACACCCTATCTGGGGACTCTCCTCTGGTCCCTTTGGCCATTCCCTGGCCGGCCCTTCACCTTTTCCTGCCTGGCTACTTGCAACCTTGTGGGATTAATCTCTAAACACTGGGATTCAGGCTCCCAGCACTTCCTCCAGCCCCAGCTCCCACCACGTCTCAGTTCCTTTGTTTGCCTATAAAAGTCCCCCACCTCCCTCCTGGTCCTCTTTCCTGCTCTGCTCCACAGAAAGCAGACTGGCCACTTCAAACTTTATCCCATTGTCTCCCCAGCTCCCAGGCAAGGGGAACGGGTGTGTGCTTTATTATCCTTGTCTTACTTGGGAATGTGCTGGTATTCTCCATCTCCATCAGCCTGGGCTTCCCCCAAAGGTGCGGTCATGTCTCCTCCTTTCTCAATATTTGCTCTCTCTCGAGCTCAGAATCTCTCTCTTAGCTGTTGAAAAAAAGAAAAATTAGTGTGATGAATAAAGTTTATAACTGGAGACTCTTCACTCAACCTGGGGTAGAGTCAATTGCCAGTGCTTGTGATTGCTTCGGGGATGGGGGTGGATAAAACCACACAGATACTCCAAAATCCTTCTCACAGGTGCATGTGAAGCTGGGCTTGGTGGCGCATGCCTATAATCCCAGTACTTGGGAGGCTGAGACAGGAGGATCGCAGGTTGGAGGCCAGTCTCAGCAACTTAGCAAGATCTTATTTTAAAATAAATAAATAAATAATAATAATAATAATAATAATAATAATAATAATAATAATAATAAAGGGCTGGGGTGTAGCTTGGAGGTAGAATGCCACTGGGTTCAATCCCCAGTACCAAGGGTAGGGGGGAAGGTGCATACAAAACCTGACCTCCTGGAGAGGCCTGTGGATGGACAAGCAGAACCAGGCAGGCCCTGGGAGACAATCTCCTGGATATTCTGAGCTCCCAAGACAGGGCCAGCCGGGTCATAGTGCCCCTGCCTCTTTGACTAACAGATTCTGCAAACTCTTTCCTGCCCAGTACGCAGCAGGCTTCTCATCCCTGGTGTGTTAAGGACTTGAGGAAATGCCATGTTTGTGATCACTGCTTTTAAAAGATTGAGCAACAGATCCTTGGTCCAGAGTGTACCCTGCTATTATAACTGCTGCTGGGTGCAATCTGACTCCTTCCTTTCAGTGAACATCCGCCTTTCCAGGAATGGAGGACACAGTCTGAGAAAGTGAGGAGCAGGGCTGGGACTAGCCTCCCGCTCGGCTCCCCACTGCCCTGCACAGCCACCTGAAGATGCACACCAGTAATGCCCAGATTTCTGCACCCAGTCCACGCCTTGAACTTTGTGCATCCCAAACACTGCCTTAGATCAATTCTAAATTCGCCCCACCATCTTCTTCTTCTCAGAAGATGGCATCTCTGCCCTTAAAGCCTTTCTTTCTCTTGCCTTCCCCCCTCCACATCCAGTCGTCAGGAGGTCCCCATTGGTTCTGCCTTCAAAGCAGGTCTGGAAGCCAAACTCTCTGCCACCTGTGCTCCCAGCCCCTCTGGTGCTTGTCTGCACTGCACTAGTGTCTGGCAGATGGCCAGGCTTCCTCCCCTCCCACTCAGAGAAACTAGAGTGATGCCCAAGTCATTCTTCTCCTCCAATCCCTGCAATAGCTTCTCAAAATCAAGGTCCTTACACTTATTCCCAGGTCTCCCCATCACCCCTTAGACCTGACTTACCACTCCCCTCCCTCTGTTTTTTTCTTTCCCCATGGTACTGGGGGTTGAACTGAGGGTCTTCTAGTTCTGAGGTACATTCCTGTTTTATTTTGAAATAGAGTCTCTTTAAGTTGCTGAGACTGGCTGCAAACCTGTGATCCACCTGTCTCAGCCTCCTAAGTTGTGGGATTACAGGTGTGCACCACTGTGCCCGCTCCCCTCCCCTCCCCTCCCTCCAGCCCTCCCCAGCCGCCATGCTGACTCCCATTTCTCCAGCACCCTCAGGCCTATGCCCTGGCCCTTCTCTCTGACCAGAATGACTTGTCCTTGCCATCTTCAACACTTAGCTCCACTGTCTTCCTCTCAGTGAGGTTTATCAGTGACCACCTTGTGTAAGATTGCAGTGACCTTCTGCTTGGACTCCTCCTCAGACTTATTTCCCTCCTCTTCTTTAATCTGCAGCACTTTCCCCCTTCTGGTATATTATACGATTTATTTATTGTGATTATTGCTAATTGACTTACTCCTCTTCCTGACACAAGGAGGAGGCACCAGGGAGGGATCTCTTGTTTTACTCACTAATGGACTTAAGCTCCTAAAAACTGACAGACATATTACTGTATGCCTGTCAGTTGGCGAATGCCTGTAATCCTGGTACTTGGGAAGCTGAGTCAGGAGGATGGCAGGTTGGGCTTGAGCAACTTAGTGAGACCTATC
>PVLC010026562.1:0-22654 GCA_004027655.1 Graphiurus murinus | reverse complement strand
ATACATGTAAGTAAAGTGATAAAACACATGCCTGTACATGTAGGTATGTACCAGCCATCTGCACATGTAAGTACAGCCATAGAACACATGTCTGCACATGGAAGTATCTACTAGCCACCTCCGTTCATCATGCATAGTTTGGGACACACCCGTCCACATCTCTTGTTAGAAGTTTCCATTCTCAGCCGGGTGTGGTGGCACACGCTTGTAATCCCAGCATTCGGGAGGCTGAGACCAGAGGATCGGGTTCAAGGCCAGCCTCAGCTACCTAGTGAGGCACTCCGCAACTTAGTGAGACTCGGTTTCAAAATAAAGAATAAAAAATAGGGCTGGGGGTATAGCTCGGAGGTAGAATGCCCCTGAGTTCAATCCCCAGTACCGCAAAAAAAAAAAAAAAAAGAAGTTTCCATTCTCCATTCCTTCACAAAAACTGTATAAACTTTAATCTTTTGGACACTCACTTATAGTCTTTTGCAAATATAGTATCATATTTACTATAGCACTTATATGTGTATTAATGATTTACTATGTAAAATTGTGCCACTGTTTTTATTAGTCTTTTTTTTTTCTTTTGTGATACTGGCAATTGAAACCAGAGATACATCCCAGCTCTATTTTACCTTTTTATTTTGATATAAGGTCTCACTAAGTTGTTGGGGGGAGGGGGTCTCACTAAATTGTAGAGACTGGCCTCAAACCTGTGATCCACCTGTTTCAGCTTCTCAAATACTGGGATTACAGGCATGCACCACCATGCTCAGCTTCTTTCTTATTTTTTTATGTATCACAATGTTTTAGGTATTATAACTGCCTTTTTCTTTATACTCCCCAAAGTTTTATTATTGATTTACAGAAAAACAGAAATCCTTAGGAGTGCATGTGATGTTATAGCAGAACTGATTGTATTTTATGCTAAGGATATCAATTAATGTAAGAATACTTTATATATTTGTTAAATCTTAAAAGAAAAGTAAACTTTAGACAAAAACAATTTAAAAAACTACTACTTGATAGCTCATCAATTTAATTTTTTGAATATTTAGGAAAAATGTGGGAAAAGACTGCATTTATAGAAAAATATTATAGAACACATTAATGTCTAGAAAAATCACATCTATGTTACTACCATGAACATTTACCATGATACTTGAGTTCTAAAAAATCATTTAATAAGACTTTTACTTTAAATTAAAAATGCTATTTAGCATGTTCAAACAAAGTCAGAGCCCATGCCATTTTACTTTTCTGGTAAAACATTTGTAGAGTGACAGAAGATGTGGAGAAAATATAATAGAAGGTAAATTGTTAGTTAACAATTAAAATCTTTAAAATATACTTTGAAGAATTTTAGAAAAAGTAGTATTTCTACTGTTAGGCAAGAAATGAGTTAATATTGGTCAACTTGAAACGTATTAAGTCCTAAAGCATGCTAAAGCATACTTCAGCACCCCAATTACACATTATCTTTATGCAAGGATGTTAGATTTGATAGAATACTTTTATTAGAAAGCTCAGATGCCTCCAATTCCCCTTATTTCAATTTTTGGTTTTTCTAATTTAAAGGCATCCTCTTTATGCTTTGTTTAGCAGTGTTAAATTGCTTAAAAGTATATCTTTGAGAATATTGTTAGCTTTAGATTTGAAAATGTGAAAAGTATTGTTTACATTCTCCATCCAAAGACCACCAGGAATGCACCTACATCAAATGAAGCTGGGCTAATTGGCTCTTTGCAATGAGAGAGACAAGAACCAAGGGGAAACTGTGTGTTATTTCAGTAGTAGGCTATGAGGAAGGGAGTATCTAGGGTTTGACCTTGTGTTAGATAATGAGGAAGATTCAAAGACTAGTGGTTGCGCTTAGGACTGCATCTTAATAAAAGCGGAGGCAATTCTATGGCTGAGTACCTTAAAGTTTTTTGTTTAGAAAGCAGTAGGAATGGATGCAATTAAGCACAATTGTTACAGAAACAGCAGTAATTCATACAAGCTAGGAGAGGGGCACAGAGGACCAATTTCATGACTGGTGCACTGCAGTCTTGTCTGGTGTGGGAGTTTCTTAAAATTGTTTATAACCAACAGGAGACCACTATGGCCTAGCTGCAATGCCAGGCTAGCTCCTGTGTGGTAGCTTTCAGGGACTAATTACTTGTATTGTCAGGGTATTAGGATCTTCCACATGCTGAATTGATTAATTTTTGCTTTATATACTTCATATATGATGTTATTTTCCTTTTTAATTTGATTTTTTCACAGATTGTTGCTTTTATTATTATTTAGGGTCCATTTTGACGTAAGTGCATTTTGTCTAATATAGTCTCTGATAGGAATATTAACATTAAACGTGTCTTTTTAGAAGCATTTTTGGGGCATAACAGTTGTTATAAGTTTTCCTTTCCTTTATTTTCAATAAAAGTGTGTCTCTATAATCTCAATTCTTCTCTCTCTCTCTCTCTCTCTCTCTCTCTCTCTCTCTCTCTCTCTCTCTCTCTCTCTCCTCACTCCTATTAATAATATATAGGAATTTTATGCCATCTCATTTTTTGATTATTAGCTAGTATTAGTTATCTATTGTTCTATAATAAACTATTACAAATATAGGAGCTTGAAATAGTACATACTTGTTATCTTATGCTACAGTCTGAATCTTTGCAATTCCTCGGATTCATATGCTGAAATCTAACTCTAACTTCCAAGGTGATGGTAGTTCAAGAGCAAAAATAAATAAGTAGGATAACTTTAAGTTTAAAATGTTCTGCATAGTAAAGAAAACAATAAACAAAATGAAAGGCAATCTATGGAATTGGGGAAATATTTGCAAAATCATATATCTGATAAGCAGTCAACATCTAGAATATGTAATGAATTCCTATAATTCAACAACAAAAAATCCCTTCCCAAAATGTGATTTAAAATGAGCACAGGATTTGAACAGACATTTGTTCAAAGAAGATATACTAACAAGCATAACTAACGTGCACATGAAGAGATGTTCAACATCACTCAGCATTAGAGAAATGTAAATAAAAACCACATGAGGTGGGCTGTAATCCCAGTACTTGGGGGACCGAGACAGGAGGACCACGGGTTCAAGGTCAACCTCAGCAACTAAGCAAGACCACGTTTCAAGATAAAAAATGAGTGGAAATGCAGTTTCAAGATAGAATGTCCCTAGTATCAAATAAATAAATAAATAAATAAATAAATAAATAAATAAATAAATAAATAATGTTTTAAAAACACATGAGATGTCACTTCATACCTGTTAAGATAGATGCTACAAAGAAAAAGTAAAAATAAAAATGTGTGTTGGTGGTGATCTGGAGAAACTGGAGTCATTTCCAGACTGGAAACATTTCAGATTCAGGCATTCAATAAAAATGTTTTGCGTATTGTATATCGTATTTGCTATTTCTTTCCACAATATCTGCTACATGTTTCTGTACATATGGGGTGGGGCAGACACATACACAAATGAAAGATTAATATGTAATAAATCACCTATTGTCACAAAATGGCTACATTCTCTCTTACCTAGAGAGTAGTTATTACTGTTGTAGTTATTACTGTTGTGACTTTGTGTGTAAGTGATAAGATGTAAAGATAAACAGGGAGATATATGATTAATACAGTATTCTTTGTCATCAAAGAGCTGACTACAATACTGTTGGGGAGGCGACTTAAAATAATTATCATTTATTATGATTCAATTTGGAGCCAGTTGAATAAATTAAAAATTTGGCGGCTATAGCAAAGTTCATGTAAAAATTGACTATTCTCCATAACAAAATATCCAATATCTGAATGATCAAAACAAGAATGTATGAATTTTGTGAGTCCATGCATTAGTTGGGCAAATCTGCTGACAATATTGGCCAATCACCCCTGGACTCACTAATGCATCTGTGGTCAGCTGAAAGGCTGGTTAGTAGCTATCTAGCTAGCTAGGATGGCCACATCTATGGCTGTTCTTACCTGGGATGATTGGACCATGAGTCTCTTTAACAGCCAGAGGGGTCTTCAAGTCAACAGCTGAGAGAAACAAAGAGTGACCGTCCACATTGGTAAACACTCTATCAAACTGATAAGTACTCTCCTTAGGTCACATCTAGTATCATCCTATTATCCAAAGCAAGTAACAAGGACCGCCCAGAATCAAGAACTGAAAAGTTGCATGGCAAAAGGTAATATATATTATTTGGGTAAATAACAAAGGATAGTTTTGCAATAAGTCTGCCATTGACATGAATGGCATTTCTAGATATCTCAGGCAACCAAAGACTATGGGATCAAGGTGTAAGCATCCCAGTGTCAATAAGCTTCTGGGAATTTAAAGAGCTGTCTAATCAGTCTAGTCAGATAATATGATGATTGTGATTGGAATTTGATTCACCATTCTAGGACTTCGTGTGTGTGTGTGTGTGTGTGTGTGTGTGTGTGTGTGTGTTACTAGAGAGTGAACCCAGAGGCATTCTACCTCTGAGTCATACCTCCAGGGCTTATATTTTTTTAAATTTTGAAAGAGTTTCACCATGTTATTGAGTGTTTCAATAAATTTCACAGGTTGGTCTCAAACCTATAATCCTCCTGTCTCAGCCTACCAAGTACTGGGATTACAGGGGTACGCCACTGTGCCCAGCCCTGGAACTTATTTTTATTTATATTATGTTCCTTCTTCCTTTCTTTTTCTCTTCTTTCTTCTTTTTCTCTCTCTCTCATCTCTCTCTTTCTTTCTCTCTTTTCCTCTCTCTCTCTTTCTTTTCTTTTTTATAGTCCTGGGGATGGAACTTGGGGGCATTCTACCTCCAAGCCTCCAAGCTACACCCCTAGCTGTATTTTATTTTTTATTTGGAACAGGGTCTGGCTAAGTTGCTGAGAGCCTTGCTAAATTGCTGAGCCCAGTTTTGAACTTGCAATTCCTCTTTCTCAGCCTCCCAGGTACTGGAATTACAAGTGTGCGCCACCATGAGCAGCTATATAGGTTTAGTATATCAGCCTCTAACTTAGATCCCCTACTGTTTCCTCAGTGGTGTCATGAATAATTTTTTTAGTAAAAGATGATATAAAATTAAGTTTAACAAAAAATGAATGCCATGAACTAATTCTTTATAGCAACATAATTTTTTCAATATGTTACATTGACAAAATTGGATTTAGACAGAATTATATGATTTCAAATTATATATAAGAAATATTTCAATGCCTAGTTATCTATGAGGTATTAATGAAGAGGTAATTTATGATCTTACCAATTACATTAAAATTACTGAGACCTGTACTCTATTTTGTACACCTCCATTCTATAGTGATGAGGCTGTTTTAAGTGGGTCAGTGAAGAAGCAGTATACATGCTTCACACTCAACTGAAAACCTAAGCTTGCCCAAAATGAACAAATATGGACCCAACTGTAACAATTTCTCTTTTAGTTTTTAACTAAAGTTGTTGACATTTTTACAAGAAGTCCATATGTTACTTACCCAGGTTTGGATTAAATTTTAATTCTTTTTTAATGAAAACTTCAGTAAGATTAATAGAAAGTAATTGGTTTCAACTAATTCTGTAAGTCAGGTTATTATCTCGCTTCAGTTGTTTGATATTGATACTTTAACTCAAAGTTAAGAAATAAAACTAAATGCATTATATGCCAAGCCCCAAGCATGTCATTTTGTTTCAGCACTCTCAGTCTTCCCATGATCAAGTTGTGTCACACCTGTCTTGTGTTGCATTGCAAAATGAGATGGAGATTAAATAATAATCCAAATATGTCAAGCCAGGTCTATGACCAGTTGTACGTAAACTCATTGTTTATCAATTGCAAGACTTAACTACTTTCCCATAGTATTTCCTTTAATTATTTTTGAATGGCTTTATATTATTATTCTGGCCACTCCTGTAAATGTATCCCAAACTAAATTGTCATATAGTCATATTTCCTTTTCAACTTTGCTCCCCTCCTTTCCTTGTTAAAAATGTTAACAGCATTGTCACCTCTCATCCCTTCCACCTCTGATGCTCATTTAGTCATTATGCCTTTCAATTCCACTTCCTACATGCTTCTCTAATCCTTCTCCAATGTCTCAACCCTCTTAGCAATTCATTTTCATAAGAATTGTCAGCTACTTTCCCAAATGCTCTTTCTGTTCTCCAGCACTATTATACTAGTTCACTGAAGGACTGCTAAGTAAATAAATATGTGGTGTGTGTGTATGTGTGTGTGTGTGTGTGTGTGTGTGTGCACATGTGTGTGTGTTGGCATATATTTGCATGAACAAAGCAAAGATTAAGGGATGGTATATGCCAGTTATATGTATTGGTACTCTAAGGAGGGTGGCATTTGAAGAAACAGTATGATTTTTACTTTGTAAATCTTTGTAATATTTCAGTGTTAAGAAAGAGGGAGAAAAAAAAAAAACCTTTGGAGATGCTCTGTTAACTACCTTTACCATGACATGTTTATACTGTATCAAAACCTCAGTATGGTGCCAATTTCTTAAACTCTGCATGAGAAGGTTAGCAGATAATTGCCAGGTGAAAGCCAGGCAAAATCAATTCACAGTGAAACTTTTTCTCTTAGAAAAAAATATATTTTGATGAACCTTGCAACTCAATTTGTAATTTACAAGAACAAATGATTAACTCAAGGTAATCGTAGGATGATTATGTTAAAATGAATATAAACATATATACACATATGTATATGTTCATGTTTACAATAATCATGTAAGCTAATTTTCATTAAAATAACATTTTAAATAAAATGACACCTAAAATTGTATGTACATATCTCTAAGGTAAAAAAGTAGTTCACAGTTTGTCCTAAACATTTGTAAAGTAAGCATCCCTCTGTAATTAACAGACTAGGATACATAATTGGGCACTATTAGCATGTATATCCTATTAGTGGAAGACTTGGGGATTGTACACATGGGAAGGCAAAGAGAACACAACTTCTGTTAAGAATATCTCTGGGATATAAATGAAATTGATTCTAGTTTAGTGGTATGTTTTTAAGGTAATTATATACATTTAATTTCCCCAGACTAAAATTGCATTTGTCAGTATGACCTGAAATATTTAGGATAAAATAATGAAATGTGTTTATGTGTATTGGTGCATGAATACGCACATGGTAATGAGTATTGTTAGAAAAAGAATTGCCCAGCTGGGTGTGGTGGCACATGCCTATAATCCCAGTACTTGGGAGACTGAGACAGGAAGATAACAAGTTTGAGGCTAGACTCAGTAACTTAGTAAGACCTTGTTTCAAAATAAAAATAAATGAATAAAAAGGCTGGGAGTGTATCTCAGAGTTAGAATGACCCTGGGCTCAATTCCTAGTACCAAAAAAAAAATTGCTCAGAAATTCCTATTTGTTTTCATTTCTGTTCTGGTTTACTCTGCAGAATTTTTAGCAATGACTTATTAGCCTTATAGGCTTCATTGAATCTTCTGTCACTGCGTTAACATTTCCCAACCAAGTGAGAAATCAGTTTAAGGAGAGTTATAGCAAATCAGGAAGTTTTTGAATTCTGCAAACTTAAGAGTGGCTCCAAGTTTATGAGAAAGAAAAAAATCAATATCAAAACAAAATGTGGCAGGTGTGATGTATCTGTTAATTTCAAGTTGCAGAAAATGCAGAGGTGTTCAGAAACTAATCCGATTTTATATCTATTATTTAACTGTGCCAATACAAAAGAATTCCTGAAACCTTGAGAGCTAAATGACTAGGACTCAAACCAGCAGAAGAAACTTTTGCATATCAACTCTCTCTCTTTCAGTGCAGAAGGTTATTTCTGGGAAATGGCTACCCTCCAAAGCCTCACACCTTATCTCCTTCGAGTTCAGTGGGGCCGGTGGCTTAACTACAGTCAAGAGAATGTCAGATCAATGATAGCAATCCTTCTAAGCTTGTTTCTTAAACTTTTCCCTGAGATACCCATCTTGATTTTCCCCTATTTGGCTTCCTACCACAGACATGTTTTGGGGGGCAACGTGGTAACCCCTGATTACATTTTAAAACAACTGTTTTTGAATAATGCACAGCCTGGATCAGGTTGAATCTGTGAAACATTATATGGCAGAGTACTCCCTGACCATTGGCACCCCTACTCCCACCCCACCAAGCTGTGTACCATTCAGTACTAATTACTCTATGATAAGGAAATAAGCTTATTTCATGTTTGATCCATTCTACACCTTGAGATCCTTGTCTTTGAGGAATTAGGCCACTGGGCAGATGCAGAGTCAAATTTAAAATGAACACATTGCTTCAGATCCAAATCTATTTTCTAAGAATGAGATTGATTTATTCTTGTATCACCTATGTTTCATAGTTATATATACATGTGGAACTTACCATTTTGTAATCTCTTAAAAATGTTGTGCATTTATTCTACCCCCACAATTATGAAAATAGAAAATGTGAAAGAACTAGAGGTTATTTGCTTCAATTTCATCAATCAAACAATTATGTCTTTGAGATATGTAATAAATCATGTAAGGATATACTGATGAAATGACTCCTAAGAGAGGCTTTATCATGATAAACTGGGCTTCTTCTGGAATAACAATTGCACACAGCCCTCCATGATAGCAGTAACTATGGGAGTAGGCAGGTTGGTATTGACAGAGGAATAAAATCACTAGTTACTAGGTAATTATCTATATCTTAATACATGTGGCAGACACATTTAGGTTCTTTTATTATTGCTAGTTATATAAATAACAATATGGTTGCAGGAAACTCAGGTACACAGAGATACAAACCCAGGGGCTGGATTAGGAGGTAATGACTTTATTCACTGGTGAAACTAAGAGAACAAAGTTCCTGTTCTGAACCTTGAATGACATCAACACCAAGATTATATAGCCCTGTGGGACAGGTTTTGATTGGCTCAATAACATCCTGGGGTACCAATACGGGAACTCAGGTCAGGTTACATTTCTGCTTCCTGAGCTAGATTTCCTATATTTGCCTCCACATAGCAGAGACTGGGTGGCACCATCTTGGGCTCCATGTGGTTGGGATTGTGGGGTGCCATCCTGGGCTCCTGTCTCAATGCTGTTCTTAAACTGTAATATACTATTGTGTATATATAAATGCTTTATTAACTGCAGTCCTGTCCCAGGACTATAAGAGCCCTAAGGTGCCAAAGGTGGTGTTCTGTATCCAAGGAAACTGCCATACAACATCTTGCACTTGAGCATGGGTAGGAGGCAATCTCTGCCTCTGGTCTTCGAGCCCCATGGTATGGCTGCCTACATGTCCTAGCTTCTTATGTAACCATGCTGCTTCTTATGTAACCATGGTGGTAGTTGGAGAGCCACAACTTGTGCTAAAGCATTGGCAGCATCATTATTTGGAGCCTGCAAAGGTCTATACCGGGAAACATGATGTATCATAACTCCTTCTCAGAGGCCCTGTTTCCATTGATCCATTGGTCCTCCCACATATTCTTGCCCCCAACAGGTAGTGTCTATTCAACCAATCTCGTGCTGCCCATTTGGGGCAGCCACATGTCTAGCCCTTGGAAGACTGCCAAGATGTCTGCAAGGATCCAGTCTCCTTCATAAGAAATAACCAGACCATCCAGAGCTCAGCCAATTGACTAGTGTGTCCTGCACTGTTCTTATAATAAAAGCTTTCTGTGTCAGGTTGTAAACTCCCAGCCATCCACATGGGCAGCTGCCTGTGAAAGGACTGATTGGTATACCATGCTTCTGTAGGTATTGGGGCTTTCCCTTCCTCACAGAGACTTGAAGTATCTCACACTTTTGTGGGCTCTGAGGGAGCATCCCTTGGAAATGTACTGGTCCTAGCAGAGTATATAGCTGTTCAGACAAAGGGCTACTAGAAAACTGTACTTCCTGCTCTAAATACATAGTCCACTTGGTAGCATGGATATTTATGCTACCCCTATCCAGAGACCACAGGTCCAAGATTGTAGCCAGCCTTTAATAGGGTAGGTGGTCTGCACTGACTCAGTTCCTATAATGGGTTCACAAGCTAAGAGGGCAGCATATATGGCCACTATTTTTCAATGAAAGAGTAGCATGCCTCTTTCAATAGCCATGACCAAAACCCAATCAGAGTTGGCCCAAATGCCAAAAGACCCAGATACACCTCTAACTGTTGACATTTCCCAGTTGAAGATAGGCTTGTATGTTGTCTATTACTGCTTCAGGTATCACCTTTGTTTTACCCAACCAGACAACTCCCAAGAATTTGACAGAATACCCAGGTCCCTGGACTTTGTCCTCATGAGCATCCTCCCCCATTCCTGGTAAGCAGCTTGGAGGCTGCATGCAGCTGTTTCCAACAGTAAGAACATCAGAGGTTAGAAAATACCATCAATATAATGGAAACACTGTGCAGCCTCATGCTGTACAGCCTTAGCCTAGAGGCTAAATCCTGTGTCACCAGACCATGACATGGGGTGGGACTATGTCCAGGTATCTCTGGGGCAAAGCCAAAGAAGTCTATTGCCGCCCTTCCCAGGTAAAAGCAAAGTGTTCTTGGATTTCCACAGGTAATGTCAATGGAGAGAAAGGCACTTGCCAAGTCTGCAATGTAATGGTATTGTCCCAGTTCATGTGACAAATGATCCATCAGTTCTGAAATGTTGGATGCCACTGCATGCAATGGTGCTGTTACTTTATTTAGCTCCCAGTAGTCTACTGTCATGCACCAGTAGCCTTCAAGTTTTTGTACTGGTGACACAGGAGAGTTGAATGGGTTATGAGCTTGGCAGATTACCATGGCCGTTTTTACCTTCAGTATCATTTGTCTAATTTCCTCATGCCCTCCCCACTCCGGTAACATGTGCTGTTGTAAATTGACAATCCTTGTAGCTTTGGTTTGGGCAAAGCTACTACCAGAGAGCCAAAAATTTTGGGGGGGGGGCTGGTGTGGTATTCTACCTTTTATTCTTACAGGAAGTGATTATGTCCAGGAGTTGCTGCTGCCACTACTCCTAATGAGGCTTAGCAATGCCTTTCTGTAGGCCACACTGGCAGCCTCCTGGGGGTTGTGGTCCCTTTAAGCTGTTCAGCATGGAGGTGGGGCCAGGCCTTTGAAGTTGGTTGGGTGCAGTCACTTCCTCTTGGAAGTGGGCCTGGGGCTGCCACACTGGCCCTCTCCCCCATCCAACAGAGCCAGCCTCTGTGCCTCCAGAGTCTGAACCTCTGCTGCTGCATCTGGGAAGAGGTCTGGGCCCCATGTTGGCTGGTGGAAGGGTCAGTGGTGACCCTGCTGGCAGGTGGAACCATGATGTTGTGTGCCTCGCTGCCCATGATATGTCACTGCTCCAACCTGGTGGTGCATGCCTGCTGCTCTGGCATCAGCCCCTTTTGGGGAGGCTGCAGGAGGGAGCTCAGTGTTCAGGTCTCCACCGGTGCAGGCTGCAGGGTCACCCTGCCTCAGACTCCAGCTTGAGTCCTGACACAACCTGTGTTCCATCGGCCAGTGGAACTGCTGCTGTGCACTGGAACATGTGGCTTCAGCACTTCAAATGCTTTCTTCCAGACCTCTTCCAGGGGCAGACATGCATTGTCCCAATCTTCCAGTAGGGTCAGTCCATGCAGTCAGTTAAGCTGCTACCAATCATAAGGAGGCCAGAGGCCTCATCTCCTCCACCCTGGGTTGTTCCTCCCGGGGCTGCTGCTTCACGACTTGGGGATACTCACCTCATCCTGCCGGCGACACCAAGTGTTTGGGATAGCTGTGGTTGTGGGAGAGATTTCAGCAGTGAGATACCCAGAGAAAAGAAAGCACATGGAGTGGCCATCCCATCAAGAGAGCACAAACAGCAGCTGTATTCTACCGAACTGTCCCTTATATAGAGTCTTGGGTAAAATGGTGCATGCCCGCACCAATGTGGATGTATGCAGGCATGTTACATTTTGCCCAGCCATGCTTATATAACTAAGTACACATGTGTGACTGTGCGGGGTGAGGGGGGACATGTCCTGTCCACCAACCTGTGCTTCCTCTGGGTTCCCACAAAGGCTCATAGGTGTTCTCTCATAGGTGGAAGTTAGAAATTGGGAAACAAAAGGAACTTGAGATAAAAGAGGAGAGATTCTAGTAGAATAATGGAAAGGAATTAAGAAAGGGAAATGGGAGAAAGAAGACTTGATGAAGGAAACAGATAAAATAATTCTCTATACAGATAAGAATTTATCAGCACCAATCTCATTAACATATACAGGGAAGGGGAGGGAAGGTGGGGATCTAGAGGGAAATACTCCAAGTGCTGTATGCATGTATGTTTTTATCATTCTGAAACTCATTATGGTGTATAATTACAATGCACCAATAAAAATATATTTTAAAAAATTCAAAAGATGAGGGAAAGTTGGGTATAAAATGCCTTACGAGTGACCAATTCAACATAAGAAGCTGATGAATAATATAAAGGTTCCAAGAAGAAAAGCTATAAACATCCAATTACTGCATGAAAATGTTTAGTTTCAAGACTAATTAAGGAAAACCATCAGAAAAAGAAAATATAATTTTATTGTATAATTATACAATTATAAAAGGTACTATATTATACAATTATTATTACAAATATGCTAAACAATATGCTATTGCAATTATACAATTATAATAGTTAATATATAATTGACAAATTCTAATAATAACAAATATGTATATAAGTCAAAGTCTTGATATCTTAAAACTTAGACATGGACTATAAATCATGTAAAGCTTGAATAAAATAAAATGTAATTCAATTTAATTGGACAAAGTTTAACCTTTTTAAAAATCAAAGAACGTATATTGTCACCATCATGAGAAACTAATCTCATACTGTCAATGCTGAATGTTGGTAATTCCTGATTTAGCGAAAGTCTGAGATACTTCTGGTCAGTGTACAGTAATTTCAATTCTGGAAATTTTCAACCTCCAAATTCATCAGAGAATGAACTATAAAAGGAAGTTAATTGCTGTGAAAATGATATTTGTAAAAATATGAAATAATAAAACAGGCATTGGTCAAATATAGATTTAAAGTCCACATATTTAGATATATGTTGTATTCATCAGTTTGGAAGTATCTTTTTTTGGGGGGGAGGTGTTGGGAATTTAACCCAAGGGCATTTTACCTCTGAACTATACCTCCAGCCCTATTTTTATTTTTTATTTGGAAACAGGTTCTTGCTAAGTTGCTGAGGCTGGCTTTGAACCCATGATCTTCAGGTATCAGCCTCCCAAAGACTGGTATTACAGGTGTGCACCACCAGAGCCAGCTGCAATATAATCTTCTCTGATAAATCCCATTACAAAGTGCATTTGCATTATGATTACATGTATATGTAAGCATTTCATGAATATATTTTGATGTTTGTGTTTGGAAGAATGTTCATCAAAATGTTATTACAAGTAATCTTCATGAATAGATTAAAGGTTTTCACTTTCTTCTTTATACACTTTTGTATTGCCTATAAGATGAGTTTTGTAACTAGACAACGTTAAATTAATCAGAATGTAATTTAGGAATGTAAAGAGGACACTTTCATTAGAATATTTGTTCATAGTAAAGCTCTCCACAGAAGAAAATTAATTTGAACAAAGTTAACTGACACTTTTCATGTGCTTCAGGCAGTAAGGAAGAATGTCCTTCCACCTTCCAGCTTCTGAGCGGGGCTGATTCAGCCTGTATTCCTTAACCCATGTATTTTCTTCCTGGAGTGGAAAGCTTTATTGTTCTTTGTTTTGTCTGATGTAGGCTTGTGATCCCAGTATTTGAGAGGCTAAGAGAGGAGGATCACAGGTTTGTGGCCAGCCTCAGCAACTCAGTGAGGCTATCCTCAACTTAGTCAGACCCTGTTTAAAAAAAGTAAAATAAAATAGAACTGGATTGTAGCTCAGAGGTAGAATGCCCCTGGGTTAAGTCTGCAGTATCACAAAAAATAACTTCTAAATTAGGCACAGAAAGATATTAGCAACAATAGTAATAAAATATAATATGTACTGTAATAAAATTATGTGAATGTAGTTTCTATCAAAATGTCTTATTATACTTTCACCTTTGACTTACAATAAGCACTTTCTGGCTTCTCTTTGACGGATCTGAACTGCCAGCCTCTCTACTCTTGCACTTCAGGACTATTATTGAGTGAAATAATGGTTACTTGAACAGTATCACTGTGCTACCACAGCAGCCAAGTGATCATCACGATAACTACTATGAAGATAGCATATACCCTGTGGGTACAGGGGACAAGGAGACGGTTCATGGCCTGAACAGGATGGCGCAAGATTTCATCATGGTACTCAGAATGATGTGCAGTTTAAAACTATGAATTGTTTATTTCTGGAATTTTTTTATTTCACACTTTTGAACAGCGAGTTACTGGAACCATGGAAACCAAACCACAGATAGGGGAATCAATATTCAGACCATCATAGATGACCTTACCTTTACAGAGATCTCTTTAGATCATATGGAACCCCTTGTGGGGAAACTGATACAATGTTTAAGGTTCTGTGTGTAAGGTCCTCTCATTGGTGTGTGCTGTGTTAGGAAACAGGACGAGGGTAACGTACTTGTAGAAACTGAAATGTTTTTCCTTTCTTGAAGAGGCACACTTCCAAATAAAATTTACTTATGAAATCAATATATTCTTAAGACTGAAAAAGGAAACTGTATTTGCCTTCATGGATAAAGAATGGGAAACTAAGTGTTATGGGACTGTAAAAATATAATTAAATGTACTCCATAGAGTAAGACTCATAGTAGAATTTAAAAAAAAACTCTTATGCTGAACTAAAAAAATGCAAGCATATTAGAAAACAACTCAGTCAACTTGCATTATTTTGTGTTTAAATTATTATTATTACTACTATTATTATTATTATTATTTTTTGTTACTGTCTTAAGTGTATAGTGAATTCATATGGTGAAAACTGCAAACTGCAGAGATAAATAACCAGCTTTTCACTATGTTCCCCCAAATTCAAATTTCCTGTTCTACAAGCCAGTACTTTCATAGACTCATGTTATGAATAAGAGAAAGAGGCATATACCTTCAAAATTTATTGCATAGACCTTTTTTTTTCTTTTTTTGGTACTAGGGATTGAACTCAGGGGCATTCTACCTCTGAGCTATACCCTAAGCCCTATTTTTTATTCTTTATTTTGAAACAAGGCCTCACTAAGTTGTGGAGGGCCTCACTAGGTAGCTGAGGTTGGCCGCGAACCTGGATCCTCTGGTCTCAGCCTCCCAAATGCTGAGATTACAAGCGTGTACCACCATGTCCAGCTACATAGACCTTTTTGATGCTAATATGTTCATATATTGGAGGATACTATTCTTATTTGGCACACTTTTATCATTTTTTAAACTTTTGTAGAGACATGTTTTTTAAAATAAATTGTTAACTAGTATGTCCTAAAACTGATTTAAGGGATACAATCAAGTTGTTTGTTATTATTATCATTTTTCTACCTTAGTGAGTCCTTTGATGTCATAGTTGATATTAAGTATTTTATATGTACTCAATTTTGGTCAAGATCTTTCTGTGTAGCTTTATTTTCTTCTCCTTCTAGACAAGGAAATTTGGAGCAAATAAGCTATAGAATTAGCCTGTGACATCACTAAGATGAAGAGCCTCCAGTTGATTACAGACCAGAGTTGCCTCCAACAACCCTGCCCTCTGACTCCTTGAGGGAAGGCAAGATGGGGAGTTGCTGTGGAACAGGGGTCAATTTTTGGTTATGAAAGATGAATAAGATCTAAAGATCTGTGTACAACTTTATGCCTATACTTCATTACATTGCATTGCACACTTAAACATCAGTTATGAGGCTAGGTCTCAAGTTAACAATTCTTACTACGCACAATAAGAAAACTGAGTTCATATTCACAACTAGCACTAATTCTACAATAAGAACCAAAATATCAATGATTGGTAATGAAAAAGAAAGAGATAAATTCAAGAAAGTGCTTATTTTAAACAGCTTTCAGATGCATTTAATTGTCCATTTAGGTCCCTCTATTATGACATTTAAAGTTATGAGTTTTAATAGCTATAAGCCAAGATTTTCTGCTAAGGATAAAATATTACTTCTGTCTGCTCTAGAGGGCCTTACGATTTGTACACTGTCATTTTTGTTTCCTTTACCACAGTTTCTACTCACACTATCTGTGCCTTTTGTCCTTAGTGCTGAGGTGTTTTATGAATAATTTAAGCCCATCATGTTTGATAAGTACAAAAAGCCATGAGAAGTTTGAAAATGCTAATAAGATCAGTCATACAGTTAAAATGAAAATGGATTTGGAGATCATTTTTAAGCTCAAAAGAGTGAGAAAAATTATACACATTGCCAGTGCTTATGAATAAAATTATTCTGCAGAACAGAGTAACTGATATAACATGTATGAAATATAATCAATAGTAATCAACAAGGGGTGAGGAAAGTGATTAATTAAATAGCAATAGCTTTGAGTGCATACCTAAAGGACTGTCATCAAATTCAGAATCTGATTTGCAAAGAGCTAATTTAGAGAAAGTTCAATAAGTTAAAAAGAATATGCATGTAGAAAATGCTAAGGGGTAAGACGGACTCAAAAACATGACTGTACACGTTCAGGGTTCATCTCTACAAATCAAACTCAGTGGGCAAAGCAATAGATGTGAAGCTGTTTCCTGGAACATCTATAGGACAGCCAAGAAGGAGTGTACCAGTCCCATTAGATACTTCACAGCAGAGCACATTGCTCTGTTTTGGGGGAAAATAACACAACAATGTTTGTCTATTATGGCTAGATATAGAATGCTCCTCTGTGTTAGTCTGCATTTTCACAGCTGTACTCTAAAGACCTGACCATTAACTTAGAGGAAAGAAGATGTATTTGCTCATAGTTTCCATAGGAGTTATGGATTCAAACCATGTAAGACCAGGGACCTTGGGTCTCAGGCAATGGCAGCAGAAAGTAGAGAGAGTGAAAGCACAAGGCTTTGCTCCTCAAATCATAGAGGTCAGAAGCAAAAGAATAAGCAAGGGGAGGAGGAACCATATATAATTCCCAAGACCATAGCCCCAGGAATTCACCTTCTCCAGCCACAACCTACAAGCCTGGGTCACCACCCAGATAAATCCATTACAATGGTTTATACGCTGCTGAGATTACAACTGAGCCCTGCTTCCAACATCGACTCCCTGTTTTCATGAGGGCTAGCGAGAGTTCTATTTCCAAAACATTACCCTCCCTGAAAGAGCTCATATATTGATGTTCAGAAATATTATGATTAATTCAGAAGGGTTGAAATTTCCTTACTATAATGGATTTACCATAATCTAATAAATTGAGGGTTTTAATCTCAAACCATTGTAATGGATTTATTGACTGGTAACCTAGGCAGGCAAGGTGAGGCTGGTGGAGGTGGGTTACTGGGGTTTGGCCTTACACACTGTGCATGTACCCCTGAATCCCCTTCTTGGTTCTTTTGCTTCTAGCCTCCATGATGCAAAAGCAGAGCACGTCTCTCTCTCTCTCTCTCTCTCTCTCTCTCTCTCTCTCTCTCTCTGCCTTCTATTGCCATGCCCTGCTCTTCACTGATATAACCCAGTCTGTCTTGGACTGAACTCTCTTCCTTTCTCTAAGTCATGGTGTTCAGTCATTTTGGATGACAGCAGTGATAATACTGACTGAAATTGTATCCATGGATAGGGGAGGTGTTTTCTTGATCTGAAGGACTTGAAGGACAGGTGTACTTCTGTTTGGCCTATGAAGTTTGGGCTGCCTTTGGAACTCAACCTTCTTCAGTTCAAGATACTGATTTAGCTAAAGATATAGATGCATTACTAGGAATAATTTATTTTTAATATTTGTAATTTACAGATAATATAATATGAGCACACAGGTAGTTTATTTTTTAGCTAATTATAGATTAACATGAAGTTAAAATAAATAGTACTGAAAGATGTCTTGTTTCCTTCACCCAATTTTTCCTAGTGGTTAAATACTGCAAAAGGATAGTGCAATATAAAAGTGAGGTATTGATATAGGACATTAATCACTACAAACACCTTCATTTAATGCTTTTATAGTCACATCCATTTCTCACTCAGTCTCACTACCTCTTAACCTTCAGCCCCAGCAACCACTAATGTATTCTGCATTTCTGTAATTTGTCATCCAAAAAAGTATTACATATATGGATTCATAGAGTTCATGTGACCTTTTGGTATTGACTTTTTTTTTCATTTACCACAATTCTCTGGAGATTCGTACATGTTACTTGCATATCAATCATTTGTCCTTTCTATTGCCGAATATTATTCTAGGGTATGAATATAACACAGCTACTTTAACCTCTTAAGGGTTACAACTGGGGCATATTTTTTTGTGTCTGGCTTTATAAGAAATTTCTATGCTTACATACAAAGCATTTGTCTTATTTTACCAGTCCATCCAGAAATGTATGACAATTCAACTGCTCTACATTCTCAACAGCACTCGTTATTGTCAGTCCTTAAAAATTTAATTGTAAATTTAATGTTAATGAAGTAATGGTATCTGATTGGGTTGTTAACATGTTACTGATCTATTTTTAAAAATTAATGTCATAAATCTATGATGAACAGCATTTTTTAGTTTGCTTTTCCATTTCTGGAACCAAAATAGCTGACAAGTACAACTTAAAGGGGGATCAAGGTTATTCATTTTTATTGGGAATCAAGGTTTCTGAGATGTCAGAGATTTCAGTCCACAGGCAACTGGCACCCAGCAGAAGCTATGTATCTGGACAGGCATTTATTGGAGAAAAGCTACTCTCAGTCACAGCAGATGAAAGCAGAGAGCAAGACAGGAAGCCAACAGGGGCAGACATAGTCTCCAAGGCCACACCCCATGTCTCACCTTCTAAATTACCACCCAGAAAATCCATCCAAGCTATTAATACTTCAGTGGTTTTATCTACTAATGAGGCTACAGCCCTGACTCAGTTATTGTATCTCTGAATATTGTTGCATTACGGACATGCGTTCAACATATGAATCTTTGGGGGAGGGTATTCTAAACCCAAACAAAAACAAACAGGTAGAAAAACTGCAAATAATTATAGGAGAGATTATTTTGCAATTTTCTTCATAATTCAGTGAATTATAGAGAATTTTCTAAAGTTCAGATATCTTCTGATCCTTATTTATGATGCATAATTTTAGAATTGCTAGATTTAGTGTCTTAAATTTGGGCTTTTACTTTTTTTTTACGTTAGTGAGAATGAAGACTTTTTTATTTTTTAATTCATGTATATCTTGTTTTAGCATTTTTACTTTTAGTTTTCTTTCTTTGTATGGCCTTTGATTAACTGTTATCTAAATGTTTATTAAATTTTTCTTATTTTATTCATCTGAAAGAGGAATATAAAATAATAATCTTTTTTAATTGATTTCTATAATTTTTTTCAATTTTTTGTTTTAAATAGTTGGAGCTCTTTAAGTCTTTAAAGTTTAGAATTATGATATATATATATATGTATATGTTAGTGTTTTGACTTTCAATGATTAAATAATTGTTCTTTTATTTATAGTAGTGCTTTTTGGAATATAAGGAGAAAGTCTGTTTTTTTGCACATGCTTTCTCTTATTTCATATTCATAGAGAATATACCTTTCTAACCTTTAAATTCAAGCTTTCTATATCCTTATATTACAAATTTGTAAATTTTAAATAGTAACATGGTAATTATAACAGATATGGATATCTGTTACAGATATTCAGTACACATATTTATTGAGTTACATTTAATTGCAGATTTTAGCATCATTTTATACTGTATTTTTTTAGTCTTTTCAATGTGCCTTGTTTCTTTCCTACCTACTTTTTTTTCTTGAAGTTAAAAATAAATTACTTCCCTGTAAGCAATTAAAGTTAGTTGCATGTAATTGATTGTTGTGGTCATCGTGCTTAAAAATTAACAGGTATATTTAACCTTGTTCTAATTTTAATTAATGACTTTACTCTTTTATGTAACATTTTAAGAGCTTTGCATTTTTTAGCGTTAAGTATATCTCTCCCCCCAAAACAAATTATTGTTTTCTTGTTCTTTATTTTCACACTAGTTGTTCTCATTGAACTAAACACTGTTATTAGAGTTTTACATAGGTAATGGTTGTTTAGATCTGCCTGTACAATCACTAATATTTTTGTCAAACTATTTCTTTTCGTATTGCTAAAGCTTGTTCTGGTGTTGCTATACTTCTTCCTGAAATTCCTTGTTTATGAAAGATATCTTTTCAAATAAAACACTAAATTCCCTTTGTCTGAAAATAGCTTGTTCCAGAAAGACAGTTTTCCTTGGTAAACTATTCTAGGCTGGCAATTATTTTCTCTTATCACTTTGTAGGTGTCATCCATTGTTTTTGTTTTCCTTGCTACTGAGGATGTGGCTGTCAGTGGAATTTTCTGCTATATTTTATGCTTCTGGCTCACACTCAGGGTGGCATTTCCCTGATCGCTATTTATTTGTGGAAATAGGATGAGCTTTTGAACAAATGTCCATGTACAGAGCGTTTGTTGTTATAGCTTCTTGTTGACTGCGATGCTGCCAAATTGTGACTAGTTTTTCACAATTTGATTCATTCATAGCATATTATTTTGTAGACCAAGCAGGTAGGTCAGTACACATCTGAAGTAAATCTTTGTACAGGTAAGCCCATTGCTATGATTCCTAAGGGGAACCTTTTATCCCCTCATCCAGAACCAGTCTGAAACAGATAAATTTTTTTTTTTATCAAAAGCAGTTATATCTGAGAACACATTTAGTTGGAATGTTTTCCTTTGTGGGGTCTGGATTTATGTGAAGACTGCAGCTTAGACTTTATTTTATTCAGGTTTCCTCCTTGTACCCTTGCTTGGTCATTAAAGGCAAGCATTTTGCTTAGACATACCTCACTATGCCACAGCAAAACAACATTTTCTATGTAGTTTACCATTCTGGTTTTCAGAATTCATGTTTTGTTTGCTCTGTTGCTTTAGTTTTATTTTTTCTATGTTTGCCTTTGCTTTTGCCTGGGAGAATTTATTTACTTTCTTTGGAACTGTGTATTTCATTTAAGCATATGTTTGTAGTGACTCATCAAGCACTTCTAAGTGCTCTGTACACAGGTTATTTTCTGAATTAACTTGCCAACAGTATCAGCCATCATCAAAGTACAGAAATTGTTTGTTAACCCAACAGTACATGGTAGCTGCCTTTTGTATTTTGTTACAAAATAAACATGCTTCTTGTTTTTCTTGTAAATAGAACCCCATTGTATGCACATTGATGAACATCCAAGTTATGCTATTATTAGTTACTGAACACAAGACTAAAATCAACACTCTTACATAGATGCCTCCTTATTTAGAGTATAAATGTGTCTCTAGGGAGAGAGTGGAATGTTATAATGTTTTCTGTTATAATGAATATTCATTTTTGCCCCTGGTGAGCTTTGCCTCTTTACATTGAGGCCAAGGTCAATTCCCTGAATTCTGTTCAATACTGTTAAAGTTTAAGTGTATGGATCATGAAATGGATATAATATGAAGGCACATTTATCTTCTAAATGTGCTTGATGACTATAACTCTGTATGGTTGCACATATTTATTGGCGCTTTAAATGGCCATTTCTTTTGAATTACTTGTTTCCTCATTTGTCCATTGGCTCATGCTTTTTTTGATCATTTGACTAACTTATCGATCCTTTCTTCTCATCAGTCTTCTGTTTGTAATGTGTTGCAATATTCTCTTCCAGTCACATTATTCATCTGCATTACTTCATTGTGTTTACTGAAGAGAAAGCAAAAAAGAAAAAAAATATATATGAGTTTTTGCTGGGTTCACAAGGGCTTCAGACTTCCTTCTTCCTTGCCCAAGAGTTTTTGCTGTGAACTTAAACTCTCCTTTCTTCTTCAAAGAAAAAAAAAAAAAGACAAAGCAAAACATTTGACAGAATGTAATAGGTTACAGTGAGCCTTTCGTCTCTTGTAATTTCTGAAAAGCTGTCAGTTCTCACAGTATTTCTTTAAGAATTTCTGATGATGTTCTTATAATTAACTAGTTTTCCCTAAATGAAAGGTAAAAGTGGGTTTTATTATTTGTTTGTTTGGATTTTGTTCTTACTCATTATTCCTTCATGAGCACACCTACTCTTTTAGTCACTTCACTACCAGGATTCTGGAGAGATATGAAAAAATGACACATTAATTTTATAACTACAATCCGTTCATTCTTGATAGTTCACAAAATAATCTTTTGTTTGTTTTCTCTCTGTGAAAAAAATTTAACATTTAAAAGCTTCCCTGAAGCTTTAAATTTTCAAATAATAGTGATAATAAAAGTAAACCTAAAGAGCTGTATTTAAGTGAATATCTGAAGCTGCAGTGCTAAATATCAGGCTGAAAGACATCATAGAAATATACTGGTTACTCATTTAATATCACAAAAAAATCAAACACACTCATGGCCTATAAAGGGATCTTCTTAGACTCTTTCAAATGCAACTGTTAATAAAAATAATTATTAAGAACTGAACAATTATTTAGATAAAAAATTCAAGGACAAATCACTCTGAGGAGAACAGGACTTATTATTATTCTGACATTCCTGCTATGTCATTTCAGAATTGAGTGTTCTAGTTCCTCCATCAACAGGAGGAAC